>APFE030488154.1:73257-98354 GCA_000404065.3 Pinus taeda
TTGTGGAGTATTCTCCTTCCTTAAGGAGTGAATGTATGGTGTTGCCCTACCTTAAGGGTTTGATCAATAAAGAATCATTTCTATCTATTTCTTGGGATCAATGGCATTATCTTATACTTTCTTATCAGATCTATAATATTCTTGGGTTAGATCTACAACAAGTGGTATCAGAGCTAGAAAAAATTCTGTATCCCTGAACCTGCAGTAAGGATATACCAGTAGGAAATAGCCCCTCATGTTTCTCCTTATCTTGTTTTCTGGCATGAGATCATCTGTCCAAAAGTAATTTTTCAAATTCTTCATCGAGCAGGTTGAGACACTTCTTTTGGTTAAGTAATCCCCACCATATGGCTGCCTCCTCTCTAAAGAACTCCACTACAAACCATTTCCAATTGTTTTTCCATAATGATTTCTGTGTTTTTATGTATTCTTCAATAGTAGGACCATTATCTTTTCCTGTAAAACCGTAACTCGCCATGAAGAGGGTTTGAGAAAACTTGGCGAAAATTTGAAATTGTCACAGTTTCGTCAATATTGCTCAGAATCCTTATTATGACCTGTTTTTAGAAATGGAACAATCATTCTGCATCTTCCCGTGTGGTAGAAATCTTGATCCAGGCACTAGAATTCCCGATCTGCGCTGCAACTCTCCCGCCGTCACCAAAATTTCTGCAAAAAGAGTTGATTTTAAATCAGCGATATCGCCCTCATCCGGACTCCGATTCGACTGATTTTTTTTTTGAAATCATGTGTTTTTTCACAAAGATTCCAGATCTACAATTAGATCTTGCAGATCGTGCACCAAGATGTCTAGATCTGTGCCGCAAAACTCGCTGCCTTGAAAATTGTCTACAACTCCACTGATTTTTAAATCAGCGATATCTTCTTCATCCGGACTCCGATTTGACCGATTTTTTTTTTGAAATCGGCTATTTTTTCACAAGGAATACAGATCTGCAATCATATTTTTTAGATCTTGAACCAAAACGTACAGATCTGATCTGCAAACTCGCCACCCTTGAAATCCTGCAAAAAGTAAAAAAAAAAAAATTCCACTTTTGTGCCCAAGAAAGTGCTATGATACCACTTGTTGTAGCTCTGATACCACTTGTTGTATATCTAAACCGGAAATATTATGATAATAGAAATAACCCAAGAATAACAAGATAGAGATAGATAAAAATGCTTCTTTATTATCAAACCCATAAGGTAGGGCAACACCATACATTCACTCCTTAAGGAAGGACAACACTCCACAAGCCATATGCTTGTACATACAAGACTACTTCTCTTCATGTCCCTCCATGTGGAGTCTCTAGCCTCTATATAGGCCTCATACATACAATACCATGCATCAATACCATGGTTTACTCATACCATCAACTAATACCATGGGCCCATTACATTATTATTAACTACTTGTGGTCCCTTACATGACATGGGTTAACCACCTTATTTATTACTATGGCCCATCCCATTATTACATTATTACCTTGGGTACCTCCCTCGGTACCCCATATTACCCCCCTTAGGTACATAACATCCCATATTCGTCGATTGCTCCAATAGATAGAAATCATCTGGGATCTGGTAAGTTAATGAGCAAGGAGGCTCCATCACATTAAGATGATGTACAGGTTGATACACCTTGTCAAAGCCCTGAGGAAAGATATAATCTGTGATTTTCCCAAATGACTTGGAGTCGTCAAGAAACCCTTGTACACGGGTCTTGCATGTTGCATACATTGAGCTCTAGGAGCTCTGAGGGCTTGTGGTTCTTACCGGAGCAACATACGACCACAGGGTGACTCACCCTCCCTGGTGGTGTGCACTGGAACACAATGATTCACTCTCTTGTGGGACAAGATGATTCGCTCTCTTGTGGAATAGGATGATTCGCTCTCCTGTGTAGCAGGATGATGTGTTCTCCTGTGAGGCCTAGATTGATGTGTTCTCCATGGCGACTGTAGCAGGATTGATGTGTTCTCCTGTGAGGCCTGGATTGATGTGTTCTCTTGTGAGGCCTGGATTGATGTGTTCTTCATGGCGATTGTAGCAGGATTGATGTGTTCTCCTGTGAGGCCTGGATTGATGTGTTCTCCATGGCGATTGTAGCGGGATTGATGTGTTCTCTTGTGAGGATGAGATTGATTAATTTCTCCTATTGAGGCATCCTACCCAATTTCATCTAAACCTCCTTTGGAAGCCACAAATTTTGGTGGTGGAATCAAGCCGATTCGACGGTCGGTTTGTGAGATATCGTTTGCCCTAGTTTTGATGATGAAGTCGCTAATGTTGATGTTGCTGATCTAGGGTTTGCTACTGCTGATATAAATCAGATTTATTGTACTATTTTTCTCTGCTGAATTATTGAAGATAAAAGAAAATTTGATTAAAGGGTTTCCCCACACATTGTGGGGTTTGTCTCTAGATAGCCGCCACATCTTGTGTCTCTTGTCTTAGCTTGTTTTTTGTCGATCGTTTAATGTTCTATCTGCACTTTACTTTATGTACATGTGATTGCTAATCTGTGGAATATAATAAGAAAAATAAGTAAACTGTTATAAGCATAGAACATACAATAACTTAACAAAACATGCAGTCAGAGTCTGGAAACAACAATAACGCAGGCATGCAATTCAGTTCTAGAGTTAAACATTCCGGAGGATGCTGCAGCTACAACAAAAATTAGGAAATTGGTTGCTATGGTCTACGCATCTAAGGATGAGATAGGAAAAGTCACGTTTGAATTCTAGATGAAGATTGCATAGCTACAACTAAAATTGAAGCCAACAATTCTAATAGAGGTCTAGGAGCAGTGCGGAGCAGCTACCAGGGAAAGCATGGGCACTTTGGATGCAACAGTCATAGGCTACGTGATGATATTAGATCAGGCCATGAAGCTATGGATGAATCTGCAGGATGACCCAAACCTATAGAAACTTAGCATAGATATCTGAGAGACATAATGAAGGTTTGATGAAGTTAGGGTGATTGAACACACTTTGGCACCAGTCCCTTGCTCGATTGCAGGAAGGAAAATAACTGTAGTCACAAATTGAAGAGCTACAAAGGAAAGAGGCCCTTCTCAAGGCCAAAATAAAAACATGGATAGAGGAAGCCAGTCATCTTACTCTGTCAGTTCATAAAATGTGCAAAATACTTTAGTAGACACAAAGAATGATGCCCCTAGTAGTAGAAGGCCCTAGGATAGAAAATTTGGTTGAGGAAGTGCAGCAGGTCGCGGTATAGGGTTTTGCTGACATAACAACATTGTATGTCGAGATTAGTGACCTCCACAACAAGATTCAGGTGCTAGCAGAGTGACTTGAGGGCGAGGCACCATATTTGTGTTGGGGGCCTGTTGGGATAAGGTCCCAAGGGTCAATTTTGGGTTAGTTTAACCAATTTTTGAGAAGAATTTTGTAAGGAATCTAAAGTATCTGTGAAATGTGGAAGCGGATCATACAACTAAGTAGGAGTTAAAGAGGCTGTAGTCCCTTGTATCGGTAAGTGATAAGTCAGTTTTGAGACTCACCGATAGGCTATAGGCCATGCTATTGGAATAGAAAGGCTATAAATATTTTAGCCATAGCGAGTCTAGATATAGTAGCCAAGATAGAAGATTATTGTTTTTGGAAAGTGATAAGGTAGGAAAGCTTGGTTTCTTGTACTTAGGCAAAAGGGGAAGGATCCTGCATTTGAGTGCGTGGATAACTTGGCAAGTTCCTAATTGAGTGCGTGGGCCCCTGCAGTTGGGTGCACAAGGTGGAAGAGTCTGTAATTTGAACACTGAACCTAATAAAGATTGATTTTTGGGCCAAATATCTTACATCTATGTCTTATTCTTACTTCTATTCATGTTATGCTTTATCGCTCAATGATATGTTCTATGTGGACTAAGGTGTACTTGCTATCCGAATATGTTAAATCTTTAATGTCCATGCATAAAATGAGTAATGATATGGTTTCACAAAGGTATTAGCTAAATGTGTATGATCTCTTTTCAAACCAGGTAGATATGTGCAAAGGCAGATCTAGGGTTAGTATTTACTACGTGAAATTTTTTAGTCTGGTTATTTTAGGTCCGTAAAGTCTAATCGCAGACCATAGCGAAGGTCTGAGGGTCATTTTCATAAAGTTGCAATAGTGTACCATAGGAAGACATAGATCTATGTGAAGGTATGTATGAGATATGAGGGATTCATGTTACTGATCAGATAGTCTGTGGATGCTAAAATTTGGTTCTAGCATCCCCTAATATTGCTTCAGGTGAGACTACAGCCTGCGCTATGTAGGTTGTTACCGAAAGGGCCAACAATTAGGGTTTTTATAATTGGTATGAACAACTATGAACCTGGGTCAAGCCCCCTAAAGCGAAAACTCATCCATATTGATGGCTAGTCTCTCCATTGTTTTCTACAATTTCTCTTTCCCTAGTTATTTGGTCCTAAGAGAAATTCTAGTTTGGCTAAGCTTCAACTTGAGGGCTTGTTGAAGGTTTCATGTGCCTTTGTCTTGCTAATATTCATAGTTGAGAACCTTTTATTTGCACTTTAACCTCAAGACATTCCATTTTCCATGCTATTACTCAAAACCTAGTTACAATGTGCCCTAGTTTGTCCTCTCCAAGGGATGCAAATTACCTCTTCTTCATTGCTTGAGCCTTGTTCCTAAGTTTTATCATCCCTTAAAAGCCTTTTGTGTCACCTCATACCTATAAACCTAGAATATCTCTTAGGTGACTTGTATATTGGGACTCCTCCCATTGATGAAAATCCAAAAAGAGCAAAAGGCAGTAGTTATGGTGACATTAGGATACTATCTTTTTTTTTTCCATTTGGTCTAGTGATTGCCTTGTAGGGTACCCCTATACAAGGCCTGGTAGATTTTTTAGAAATTTTTTTGGCACCGTTGTTGGGGAGGAATTAATTCAACCTCCCTATAATTTGAATATTTAGCTTCACCCTTTGAAGAGAATATATCACACTACAATATATATCCTCTTATGGCGACTCCAATATAGCTAAACCATGGAAATATCTACTCAAACATTTTTAGCATATCATCGAAGGAATGATGATTCTCCTAGTACTACATTAATATACATGATGAGCATGAGGGGAAGAATTTCTCCTTTGATTCAATACATTATGAGCCCTTTAAGATTTGAGAGTATTCTAGGAGCACCTCTCCCTTTACATACAAACAATGAATGGATACATTTTTCTATGGCTAGAAAGTTGAAAACCCTAGGAATCATATTCATGAATTTGAAATAACTTTCTATGGAAATTGTATTAGGGAAGATCAAGAGGATGTAGTCATGACCTTTTTTTCCCTATCACTAAAATACTATACACAAAATTGGTTCATGACCCTTATAGAATAGACCATCAACTCTTGGTATGTGTTTGTAGAAGCATTTGCCTTCAAGTAGGTGGAAGAAAGAAGTGTTATCAATCTTTATAAATATTTCCTCCTGGCACAAAAGGGTGAAAATAAAACCATCAGAGAGTTCAATCAATTATTTAATGTCGTAGTATCCTTGATCCCTGAAAAGTTAAAACCACCCAATGAGTTATTCCTTTCAAATTACTTTCAAGCCTTTAGTGTTGAGATGTCATATTTAACAAGAGACAAAACCCCTACGAATGTTTATCATGCATAGGATGTATACTTCAAGGGTTGTGATATCTTGGGGCTTGAAAAACCCAAGCCAATATTAACCCCAATGCATGTCCATGAATATCTCTTTAACCATGTTACAAAATTATAGTACCCTTATCTCCCAATTCAACAATATTTAAGAAGAACATAGCAAATCCTCTCTCAAAATTGAGGAGGAAGTCAATACTAACCCTCCAATTTTCTTGTACACAAGCCAATTTGATAGAGGACACCCTATATTCTTTATTACCCTTTGGATTAATGACTTGTCCTTAATTATTGTATTCTTGATTCCAGATCATCAACAAATATCATGCCACTAAAGGTAATGGAGCAATTAGGCTTGCACATCTCCAGAACGTACAAAAATGTCCATGGAATTGAATCCAAAGGATTCAAGGTGTTCAAGATAATGTAAAACCAAAAGTTTAGTCTAGCGGGGTACCCCTAAAAGAGGATCACCATGGTAATTTTGGTGATTACATCCCTGACAATTAGGGGATTCTCCTATCTAGGGAACGAACATCGAACATTGGTGACATTATCCAAATGGATATGTCTTATGTTGAAATTACCATGGAAGAAAATTAATATGCTATTATATATAGGAAACCATCCACTCGACCCTTGGTCATGACTCCTTGGGTAACCATGGAGGAATATGTGGAGGAAGAATATTTTTGATGTGGGGAGTGGATGATATCTCAAAAGGCCCCTGGTCCTGAACCTAAATACAAAGAATATGGACTATGTATTTTTATGGAGCATGTTTTAAGACAGATTCAGGGACAAGTATAGTTTTGATATCACCCTTAAATTCTTACACTATGTTTTCTTATAGGATGGAATTTAATTCCACAAATAATGTAGCTGAATATGAGGCCTTAGCTTTGGGCCTCGACATAGCCTTGAGTAAGAAGATTCAACATCTAAAAAGTATGGGGAATTTTGACCTAATTATTTCTCAAATTAAGGAATCCTTCAGTGCCAAGAATAAAATATTCAAAAAGTATAAAGATCACATACTACATATGTAGAATTTTCTCTACAAATCAGCTAGCTCACTGATATCATGTAGAAATTTCACATACAGATCAAACTGATATATGAAATGTACTAAAGCATAATACTATATCTACATCTACCATAAACTTTGTGGAAGCTTAATTGAACATGAGCAACATTAAGCATGAACACATATAACTGATAAGAAGGAATCAATCACACATAACACATAATATATCACTGGGAAAAGCACCAACATAAAACCTTAATGTTGTATTATCAATCAAATGGAAATCCTCAACAACATACAAAAAGAATCAACTCAAAAGCTATCCTGCTCTCTCTGTACTCTGATGATAAAGCTCATGGACTACCTAGCCCTGTATATAAAGGTTGTACCTCAGGTCCAAGCTCCTATTTCCTTGTGAAGTTTTGGTTGGGGTCCAATAACAAAACACATGTAAATTGGCTTGATCATACCTGTTGTCACCTCAGGTCCAACTATGCAGTCACAGAAGGAAGAAGCTTCCTTCCCCATGTAAGGAATACTTACTAGAAATATCCTAGCATCTGATAGTACATTGTCCCACATCTGATCTTAACTAGGTCTCTGACAGAACTAACATGCATCAGTTATCCATGTGTGAATACATAGTTATTTGAAAATAATAGTTGTCACATGCATGAAAGCATCAACAAACTATATCTCATTAAGTTAACAACTTGTTAACTTAATCTAACTGAACTTGACTAAGTTAAACTAAATCAACTGACCCTCTCAATATAGAGCTCATCCTTAATTCCTCAATCAGTGGAGCAAATCAAGGACACATTCCACAATTAGTGGAGAAATAATTGCATGTTCTCACAAAGGCTTCAACTTTGTTTTTCCTTAACTAATTAACTCATGCAAAATTAATTAATTAATATTCCAAACTGCTGGTAAGATCAAATTCGAATTTACTTCCTATAGATAGACCAAGGACTGTTATAAATAGGAAGGGACCTAGAAATGCTATTTTTAGAAGATGTTATTTTTATCAGTTTCATCTCTCACCCAAGGTGGCCAAAATGCTCATTGGCCAAACTGCTATTTTTAGAAGTGCTATTTTTAGCAGTTATATTTTTAGCGCTTCCTAAATTTAGCATTTCTTGTTGCACACTTTTCAACAACATGCCATACAAGAGTTTGAAACATTTGGGGTTGAAGTTGTCCCCAGAGAGAAGAATTATCTGATCAATTCTCTAGTAGTTGTCACATCCACCTTGCAATCCATAGTAATGAAATCACCAAGTGATACAAGTCATCTTTCAACCAACTATACTTGACAATCAAGAGAAATGACCTATGTTTGAGGTTGACAAATAAATAATAGGTTTCCTCCAAAATAATGTCTCTAAACAATATAACCCTAGTAATGAAGGAAAATAAATAACTATGGAAAAGGGATTTGATTGAAATGATAGAATTAAAATAAAAGAAAAATCCCAAGAATCCATGACATCATTAGATATCAAATTAGGTTTTGAATCTTCTAATAAAGTGGTTAAAATTGGGAAAGGGTTGTCAAAAGATGAAAGGATTGAATTAGAAATAATTTTGAGAGAATTCAAAGATGTTTTTTCTTGGTCATATCTAGATCTTAAATCATATAGCCATGAGTTCATTAATCACACCATCCCTCTTTAGAAAGGGGCCAAATCAATCAAACAAAAATTGAGAATAATAAACCCTAAGTTAGCCCATTTTTTCAAAGAGGAAATTCAAAAGATGTTGGTTGCCAGAATAATTTCCCTTGCTAAGCACTTCTGGTATATCCAACCCAATGATCACATGAAAGAATATTTATAACATTAGAATGTGTGTGGACTTTAGAGACCTCAATCAAGTATGCCTTAAATACAATTATCCCTCACCCAATATGGAGGATCTTTTGTAATGAATCACTGGATCAAATATTATGTCTTTTATTGATGGATTATTTGGATATAATCAAGTGGTAGTGAAAGAGGAAGACCAATTGAAAATATCCTCTACCACCCCCTAGGAAACCTATAAGTACTTAAGAATTTCTTTTTGGGACCTCATAGGTAAGATCATGGAAATATATCAAGATGACCTAACCATAGCATCCAAACAAAAACATGACCACTGTAAGCATATTAGGAAGGTGTTTGAAAAATGTATGTACAATATATCCTTGAACCCTAAAAAATCTATATTTGGAGTTGACCAGGGAAAATTTCTTAGCCATATTGTCTCTAAGTATGGGATTAGCATAAACCCTGAAATAATTGTTGCTATCAAGGGTAGTTCTCCCCTAAAGAAAAAGAAGACCTTAAGATCATTGTTTGGTAAGATTAACTTTATGAGAAGGTTTTTCCTCAACTTCAATAAGATCATTAAGCAAATGAATTTATTGAAGAAAGATGTTCCATATGTTTGGGATGAAAGGAAAGACAAATATTTTTAAGAGATCAAGGAAAATATCACATCAATGGCTGTACTGATTAATCCCAATTAATCCAAGGATTTCATACTCATTTGCATATGAAGATACACTTATTTCTATATTAATGCAAAAGGATGATGATGGGAATGGAAGATCCATACCGTTCATGATCAAGCCCCTGTAAGATGTCGAAACAAGATATACTCTCACTGATAAGCATGATTATACTTTAGTAAAATCCTTGAAATACTTTTGAACTTATGTAAGGTACAATAAAATCCACGCCTTTGTTCCTTACCCAACTTTCAAGGATCTGTTGACTCAAAATGATTGCCAGGATCAAAGGGAAAGTAGGTTTTGAAAATACAAGTATATGACTTGAAAATTTGGCCTAAGAAGGTCATTAAGGGCCAATTCTTAGCTAAAACTATAACAAAAGGTAATGATAAGGATCTCCAAATGGGCGAGGAAGAACAAATTTATGCCACTGTTATAGAATTAGAAGAATATGATTGGTACTTTGTTGTGATATATTACCCTATGAATTTGTCTGCTTTGCCTGGATTGGTAGATCATAAAAGGATAACCCTTAGGTTGAAGGCCGCTAAGTAAGTTTAAATCAAGATGGTATTCATTGGATGAGCTTGGATGGAGTTATTCTCTATTGTGTAAACAAATATGAAGCTAATAAATTAATTGAAGAGTTTCATGTGGGCTTTTGTTGTGGAAACTATGGTTCCAGGACTATTGTGCATAATATACTTAGGGCAGGGTATTATTTGCCTACCATATTTTCCAATACAATAAGATTTGTGAGGACCTACCAACCATGCCAATTTTTCAGAGAGAAGCAACAAATCCTAGACTTATCACTTAAAAACATTACCATTGAATCTCCATTTCAACAATGGGGCCTTGATTTAATAGGGGAATTAAAGAAATCGTCTAGTAATAGACACAAATGAATCCTTACAACCACTTACTATTTAACAAAGTGGGTTAAGGCCATTCCCATCAAAAAGGGAAATAAGAAAGTAATGATGGAATTCCTTGAAGAGATCATTATCACAAGATTAGGTGTCCCTACGGAAATTGTGATTGATATTTCTAAAGCATTCAATTCTTTGGCTCTTTCCTCGCTGTGTTGCAATTATGGAATAGCATTGGCCCACTCTTTGAATTATTACCCTCAAGAAAATAGCCAAGCTAAATCAAGCAACAAGAACCTTGTGAAAATAATCAAGAAAATCATAGGTGAGATGACTGCACTATTTTAAAAGCATCTAGAAATTATAGCCCCTTTTAGCTAGTGTACGGGGTAGAGGAAAAATAACCTATCTAATTGAAGTTTCCCATACTTGAGTTTGTTAAATCATTCCTAGATTAGGAAGACACCATACAATCAAGAATTAACCAAATCAATGAAATGGATGAGTCCCAATGTAAGGCCCCTGATCAAGTTGGTAGGAACAAAGAAAATATTAAGAATAAATTTGACAGGAAGGCTAGTCCCCGGGATTTCAAACCTAGAACCATGGTTCTTTTTTGGGACAAGAGAAGGGAAAATATTGGTATGCATAAGAAACTGGATAACTTTTGGAGGCCCATACAAAATATTATATATTGTTGGCATCAATGCATACCACATTGGAACTTTGGAAGGAGAGCCTTTACAGTTGCAAGTAAATGGTCAACTCCTAAAAGAATACTTTCCTAGTATAACTTGGCCAAATATATATTTCTCATGAATAGTAATTTAGTTGCATTTCATATTGTTTGAGAATTATAATGTTGAGAAATGGAAACAAGAAATTCTAGTTTAGTTTGTCCTTGAATTAAACTGAGAATTAAAATCGAATTCTCTTCTCGTAGCAACTTGTAAATAGTTAATTAAATTTAATTAACTTAATTATCTTAGGAATTTTGAGTTGGAAGTCTTTCTGTATTCAATTATATTTTCTCCCTAAATTTTAGTGGTCCATGATGAGTTTATTTGATTTGTAATTAGATAACTCAGTTTGACAAAGTTATAGACAATTAAAATAATTCTAACTGTTTGTAGAACTAGTAGAGGATTAGTAATGAGTTGGTGCACTAGTGCATCCTCATGTGCTATTCCAACTAACTAAATATTCCCTCATGATAAAATCATGCATGTTGATTCATAGAAAGACTCAGTTGAGACTAGAGTGCAAGGACAATGTACTATCAGTTGTAGGATGATCCGAGTTCTACAGATCATGCATGCAATTAGAAGAGGACCTAGATTTGGATTGCGCAGTTATGGAGGAAGGATTTTCAAATTAAATATGGGATGATCCTCATAGGAATTCCATAAGGAAATAGGGGCTTGGAGGGCAGTATAATTGGCTAAGTTTTGGCTAGAGCAAGCTTGTGAGGCAGAGATTTGATCATACTTGTGTAGGAATTGTTCTAGTGAGAAATATATTTGTATTATCACTTAGCTTTCTGATTAATGCAATAAATAGTTGGGGTTTTAAGCAATGTCTTTTCCCAAAGAAATTATTGTGTTATGTGCCATTGATTATCTTCCTCTTCTTGATTATTGTTTTCATTGATATATTGGTTTCCACTGTTTAGAGAGTAGAGTAGATTCTTGTCTTGTGTTTTAGTACATTACATGAGCTATGAATCTACAGGAAATATACATCGTATTGGAGCTGAAGGTAGTATAGTAGAGGAGATTTCAAATTTTTGAGTTTGGGGTTATAGGTGAAATTTGAATTTGCAATACATACTTCAAGATCGGCAGATGACATTCTATGGTTTGCGACTCAAGTATGCCCTGGAAGGAAATTCAAATTATATAGCTTGGAAGGACAAGATGGAGTCTGTGTTGGAGAATAATGGTTTGAAGGAATTCATTGATCAAGGCATTCCTAAACCACCAACATCAGATGAAAAATATCTAGCTGAATGGAAGAAGTATGTGGTGAAGTTGAGGCATATAATCCTTGACAGAGTTAGAGACCACATCGTCTCGAGTCTCCATGGGAAGGAAACTCCGTATTCTATGTGGAAAGCATTTGATAAAACTTTTCTAGAGAAACAGTGACCATAAGAAGCTAGCACTGAAAGATAAACTTTGAAAAATCAAGATGGAGAAAGGTGAGACCATTCCAAAATAATTGACCAAGTTCATGACCTATCGTGATGATCTTGGAAGTGTTGGAATAATTGTTGTCAAGGATTATATGATGAGCCTAGCTCTCCTATCACTTCCCAAGAGTTGGAATATCTATCATGAATTTTTCAATGAGAGGGCAAAGTTGCCAGATTAGGAATGATTATGGTCGTATTTGATGCAGGAGGAGATCAGAAGGAACACTAGAGATGGTTCCTCATCAAAGAGTGGTGATGAGGAAAATTGTGCCTTAGAAGGTAAGGCAAAGAAGGGGAAATGGAAAGCATCCCATTCCAAATAATATTCTTGCCATGGAGGTAAGAAGAAAGAAATGTTGAAATTTAAATGCTTTCATTTTCATGAGTTGGGAAATTTTGCTACAAATTGTTCACTCAAGAAGTCCAAGAAGAACCTTAGGTGGAGCAGCGGGTGAGGCTTTGGCCTCTCAATTCAAACTGGACTTTACTCTCATTGCATGCATGGTGTCATCAATGATGGGTAGTGTATGGGACGTTGACAATGGAGCTTCATTCCACATGACTGGTGACAAGGAGTTGCTTAGTGACTTGGAGGAGAAGGATCTCCAAATGCATATCGAGATGTGTGACGACGAGAGCTATAATGCTATAGGATTGGGCACAATTACTTTTTAGACGAATCATGGTGCTCCTTTCACCTTGAGGGATGTTATGTATGATCCCGAGTTAAAGAATAACTTAGTATCGATCACCATGTTGGAGGATAGAGGCTACGATGTGGTATTTACCAAAGGAAAGGCGTTCCTTAGACAAATAGCCACGGGTCAAGTAAAGAAGATAGGGATTCGGGTGAAGAATCTTTTTAAGTTGGAGGTAGAGAATTGTGCTACTTTGAGCACAAAAGAGGAGATGGTGCAGAGTTGAGATGTTGGTGAGTTGTGGCACAAGTGATTGGGTCACTTGTATCATGGGGATTTGAAAATCATGCAACATATTTCTACTGGGCTTTCTAAAGGTACAGTAGAGCAAGTTGATACATGCAAGGAGTGTACTTTGGGAAAATACACAAAGGCTTCATTTCATGATAGAGATAGTAGAGTAGAGGCTATTCTAGAGTGAGTCCATTCATATGTGTGTGGACCATTCTCGACAACATCCATGGCCAAACACATGTATTATGATATATTTTTTGATGACTTTTCTTGTAAATGTTTGATATTTTTCATGGAGAAGAAGGATCAAAATTTCACAAAGTTTTGTGAATTTAAAGCATTGGTTGAGAAAAGGTCGGGCAAGAAGGTTAAATATTTGAGGAGTGTTCATTGTGTTTCATATGTGTCAAATGAGTTTAAGAACTTCTATGTGGCAAAAGGGATTAAATGGGAGTTGATGACACCCCATAACCCACAACAAAATGGGGTGGCCAAGAGGAAGAAAAAAAGAATTGTAGGGGAAACACGGGAAATGTTGCATGATCAAGGCCTACCACTATAATTCTAGGTTGAGGCATGCAACACAAAAATCTATTTGAAGAATAGAAGCCCGCATCATATACTTGGGATGAAGATACTAGAGGATGATTTCTTCGGTAACAGGCCAGGTGTTGGTCACGTTAGGATTTTTGGATCATTGGTATATTTCCATGTGACCAAAGATGAACAGAAGAGGCTTGATATAACAACATAGTTGGGGATATTTTTGGGGTACATTGATACACCTCACAACTATCGGGTGTACTTTCCAACTAGCAGGATGACAATGGTTCGTGAGGATGTCAAGTTTGATGAGAAGAAGGCCATGCGAGTTTCGCTTGAGAGGGAGCTACAATTACATGTGGTTGAGGAAATTTTGGTTCCTAAGATTGAGAAGCCTTAGATTGATGTGGAGTAGCCACATGAAGAGGATCTAGGAGTGGAGACATCCACTCAGGTAGAGTCTTCTAAAGATGGGATAAAGCATACCAGAGAGGCTGATAGGTTATTGCATGATGTATGGGAGAATGTGGGAGCACCCAAATCTCAGCATAGGTAGAGGAGGTCACCTGAGAGGTGCACTCGATACATGGCTCTTATGAGAAAATTAGGTGTGACAGAGCCATCTTCCTTTGAGGAAGTAGTGCAACAACTAGTTTGGGTTGATGCCACGGTGGAGAAGTATAACTCCATAGTTCGTAACAATGTTTGGGATGTGGTCCCGAGACCAGAGGACAAGTTGATGGTGATCTCAAAATGGATTTAAAAGGTAAATCAAGTTGCATATGGTAGTGTGGAGAAGCATAAGGTGAGGTTTGTGTTGTGTGGATTTTCATAAGTAGAGGGGATTGACTATGATGAGACCTTTTCTCTTGTTGCAAGGTAATCATCGGTCAGATCTATATTGGCACTATCAATGCAGATGGGTTGGAGGATACATGAGATGGATGTAAATACAACCTTACTTAATGGAATGATTGAGGAATAGGTGTACATAGAGCAACTTGAAGGTTTTGAGACCTTTGACCCTGAGTTGCATGTTTTCCAGCTCAAGAGATCATTGTATGGGCTGAAGCAAGCACCTAATGCTTGTAAAAAATCCTGTAGATTCACAAGCTCATGCAATTTACTAAGGCACAAGAATATACTTCTATTTTCATTCTACGAAAGCTAATAGATCAATGAAACAATAATAGACAAGAGGAAGATAATCAAAGATACTTTACATAATAAATATTCAAGGAAATCCACAACTCACAACCCCACTATCTATATTGCATAGATTAAAAATCCAAGATGATAATATAATGCTTGCTCTCACAAGAATAATCCCAGCACTGAGTAAAATCAATCCTCAACTCACAAGCAAGTTCTTGGCCAACACTTAACCAATTTTGTAGCTCTCCAAGTCCTTATTTCCTTGTGCAATTCCTAAGGCTGATCAACCCATATTAATAGGAGGTCAGTGCATCCAAAACTGTGGAATCCCTTGTAGGTTCAGTTCCTGATTACTTGCATGATCTATGCAACTCAGTAAATCATACAACTGATAGTACACTATCCCTGCACTCTAGTCTCAACTGGTTCTTTCTCAGAATCGACATACATGAGTTTCTGATGAGGGAATCTTCAGTTAATTGGAGTAGCACTTGTTGAGTGTAAAAGTGCATCAACTGACTGTTAACTCACTATTAGTTCCAGAAATAGTTTGGAACTAATTTAACTGAACATAAATCATTAAACTGAGTTATCTAATTACAAATCATACTTAACTCATCCTGGACCCCTATAAAATAGGGAAAACATATACATGACTTCAAAAAGACTTCCAACTCGAAATTCCTAAGCTAATTAAAATTAATTAACTATTAACAAGTTTCTATGAGAACATAACTGAATTTTGATTCTTAGTTTAATTCAAGGACAAATTAAGCTGGAGTTTCTTGTTTCCATTTCTCAACACTTCCTCTCAACAAAAAAGGGATTATCAGCTACCCTGATTTTGACTTTGTGAAACTCGAATTTACATCTTGATAATGCCTTTGTAAAAATGTCAGCGTCTTTCTTCTCTATGGGAATGTACTCTAACAACATAATCCACCTTAATACACAATATCTGAGATGATGATATCAGATTGCATGGACTAATCATGAAAAAATAGATTTTCAGAGAGTTTGATACAACTCTGATTATCGGAGTAAATCACAGTTGGATCCATCTGCTGACCAAACAAACCAACCAGGATCTTCCTCATCTAGATGGACTCACATGCTTCCTAACTCACAGCCATATACTCTGCCTCATTTGAACTGAGTGCAACTGATATCTGTTTCCTGTTGTACCAAGAAACTACAACTGACCCAATAAAGAAGATCCTTCCTGATGTGCTCTTCTTGTCATATGGAATCCCTTCCTAATCTGCATTGGTGAAGCCTTGAAGCTTCACTACCTATGTCTATTTGTACCATAATCCATACTGAGAAGTTCCCTTAAGGTATCTCAACACATGCTTTTCTGCCTTCCAATACAACTTGGTAGGCCTAACCATCACTTGACTAAGTTTGTTAACTGCATAGCACATATTCGATTGTGTGTTCACCAAGTACATGAGTGAACCTACAAGCTGCTTGTAAACAATAGCTTCCACTACTTCCCCTGAAGTAGCATCCTCCTTCCTCAGGTTACTTGCTAGAGATGTCTCCATGGGTTTGCTTCTCTCCATGTGGAATCTCCTACATATCTCGTTGGCATACTTGCCCTGAGACACAAACAAATCCCAATCTCTTAGCCATACCTCCATGCCAAGAAAGTAATGCATGAGCCCCATGTCCTTCATCTAAAACTCTCTTTCAAGGTCCTCCTTGCAAGATTTGATCAGTTGATCATCACCTATCAGTATGATATCATCAACATAAATTACAATGATAAACAACTTACCTTCCACCACTATGTGGTACAAGTTCACATCCACTTCCCTCTTCGTGAAGCCCAACCCCGTGAGGTAACTATCTATCTTGGTGCACTAAGAATGGGGTGCTTACTTTAGCCCATACAACGCTCTCTTGAGTCGAGACACATGCGAATCATAGTCAAAGGTTTCAAAACCTTTAGGCTGCTCTATGTACACATATTCCTCAATCATGCCATTAAGAAAGGTCATCTTCACATCCAGTTGATGTATCTTCCAACCCATCTGTGCTAATAGTGCCAATATAAATCGGATTGATGAGTACCTTACAATAGGAGCAAAGGTCTCATCATATTCAATCCCCTTTACCTGTGAAAGGCCATGAGCCACAAATCTAGCCTTATGCTTCTCCACACTACCATCAATAACTTTCTTTACCTTGTAAAGCCAATGGGAGCTCACCAATGACTTGTCCTCTAGTCTCGAGACCACATCCCAAACACTGTTACGAACTATGGAGTCATACTCCTCCACTATGGCATCAACCCAAACAAGCTACTGCACTGCTTCCTTAAAGGAAGATGGATATATCACAACACATTTTCCCATGAGAGCCATGTATCCAGTGTACCTCTCAGGTGACCTCCTCTGCCTACGCTGAGAAGTGGGTGCTCCCACATTATCCTGTGCATCATCTAACAATCTGTCATCCTCTCTGGTGCACTTTCTTCCCTCTCTAGAAGACTCTTCTTGAGTGGATGTCTCCACTCCCGAATCCTCTGTATATGGCTGCTCCACATCAATTTGAGGCTCCTCAATATTAGGAGCTAAAATCTCCTCATATGCATGTAGCTCAAGCTCCCTCTCAAGGGAAACTTGCATGGCCTTCTCCTCATCGAATCTGACATCCATATGAACCACTACCATCCTACTGGTCGAGAAGTACACCCAATAGTTGTGAGGTGTATCAATGTACCCCACAAATATCCCCAATTATGTTGTCAGCAAAAGCTTCTTCTGTGAATCTTTGGTCACATGGAAATATACCGATGACCCAAAAATCCTGAAGTGACTAACATCTTCCCTCTTATTGGAATAAGCTTCCTCTGGCATCCTCATCTCAGGTATCTAATGTGGGCTACGGTTATGAACATAAACCGTTGTGTTGCATGCCTCAACCCAGAATTATAGTGGTAGGCCTTGATCATGAAACATCACTTGTGTTGCCCCTACAATGGTTTTTTCCTTTCTCTCGGCCACACCATTTTGTTATGGTTTATGGGGTGTCGTCAACTCCCATTTAATCCCTTCTGCCACACAGGAGTTCTTAAACTCATTTAAGACATATTCACCACCATTATCACTCTGTAGAGAGTTAACCTTCTTTCCCGACTCTTTCTCAACCAATTCTTTAAACTCACAAATTTTTTTGAAAGTTTGATCCTTTTTCTACATGAAAAATATCCAACATTTACGAGAATAGTCATAAAAAATATAACATAATACCTGTGTTTGGCCATGGATGTTGTCGAGAATGGTCCACACACATCTAAATGGACTCTCTCTAGAATAGCCTCTGCTTGACTGTCTCTGTCTCCAAAGGAATAGTTGGTATATTTTCCCAAAGTACACCCCTTGCATGTATCAACTTGCTGAAGCGTACCTTCGGGAAGACCGGTAGAGATCTGTTGCAATATATTCAAAGCTCCATGATGCAAATGACCTAATCATTTGTGCCACAACTCTCCAACGTCTTCGATCTACACCCTTTCTTCTTTTTTGCTCAAAGAAGCACACTCCTCTACCTCCAACTTATAGATATTCTTCACATGAATCCCTAACTTCTTTACACGACCCGTGGCTATGTGTCGAAGGAACAACTTTCCTTTTGTGAATATCACATCAAAACCTCTATCCTCAACCATGACAATGGATACCAAGTTCTTCTTTAGCCCAGGCACATACATAACATTCTTCAAGGTGAGTGGAGCCCCATGCTCCCTCTGAAAAGTAACCATACCCAATCGAGTAACACTATACTTCCTGTCATCACCCATCTCAATATGCATATGGAGATATTTCTCCTCTAGGTCACTGAATAACTCTTTGTCGCCAGTCATGTGGAATGAAGCTCCACTGTCTAAGTACCATACACTTCCCATCATAGATGACACAATGCATGTAATGAGGGAAAAATCCAATTCGAATTCCTCCTTATCTCCTCCTGCATCAAATCCGACCACAATCAATCCCAATCTAGCAGCTTCTCTTGACCATTGACATAGTCTTGATAACTATGCCAACTCTTTGGGAGTCCTAGAAGAGAAAGACTCACCATATCTTCTTCAATAACCATGATTCCATCACTTCCAAGTTCATCATGACATTGAGTGAACTTGGTCAAGTATTTTGAAATAGTCTCACCTTTCTCCATTTTGTTTTTTTGAAGCTTGTCCTTCAATGCCAATTTCCTTTGGTCATTGCTATCCTAAAACAATTTTGTCAATGTTTTCCACATAGCATACATATTTTCCTTGCCATGGACACTTGAGAAAATGTGGTCTTGAACTCCCTCAAGGATTATCCACCTTGCCTTCGCCACACACTTCTTCCATTCGACCAAATTCTGTGCATTCGTTGCTCCTGGCTTAGGAATTTCTTGATCAATGAATTCATTCAAGCCATTATCCTCTAGCCATTAACCTCCATTATGTCCCTCCAGGTTATAAAATTCAAGCTTCCATCCAAGGCATACTTGAGCCACAAACTATAGAACTCCATCTCCCGATCCTTAAGTATGTAATGCAAATTCAAACTTCACTTGTAACCCAAAAATAAAAACTTCAAAATATCCTCTAGTATGTTGCTCTCAGCTCTGATACCATGTAGAAAATCCTATAGATTCACAATCTCATGAAATGTACTAGAGTAAAGGACAAGAATCTACTTTTACTTTCATTCGATGGAAGCTAATAGATTGATGAAAACAATAATCAACAAGAGGAAGATAATCAAAGACACATAACACAATAAATATCCAGGGAAAGCCACAACTCAAAACCCCACTATCTGTATTGCATATATCAGAAATCCAAGATGACAATACAATGCTTGTTCTCAAGTGAACAATCCCAACACTTAGTAAAATCAATCCTCAACTAAAAGCAAGCTCTTGGCCAACACTTAGCCAATTTTGCAGCTCTCCAAGTCCCTATTTCCTTGCACAATTCCTATGGCTGATCAACTCATATGAATGGGAGGCTAGTGCATCCAAAACTGTGCAATCCCTTCTAGGTTCAGTTCCTCATTGCATGCATGATCTATATGTTGGCTTGACCCAGGTTCAACTTTAACTGCTCCAACCAAAAAAATAGTAACTGCTGGCCCTTTCAACAACAACCTACAAAGCGCAGGCTACAATCTCACTCGAAGCAGTATTGGGGGATGCTAGGACTAGGTTTCTACATTGAGAGGCCTATGTGATGGTTCCTTGATACCCCTGTGACTTAGATATTCCTTCACGCAACTCTAATCCTTTCAAACATAAAACTACTACAAATCTATATAAACGACTTCCAGAACTTCACAAAGGTGCTTAATTGTACTTATAATGCATAAATATTATAGATCTATTAGTTTTGCATCGTAAATAAGCATTAATTCACATAAAACATGTCACAGAGCGAAGATACATAAACTTTAGCAGAAGTAGATACCAAAGCACAGATGCCTCATAATCATCTCAAAACATCCTTTATTAATTATAAACATTCAATTACAAACTTCTTATCCCTACGCACTCAGCTGTAGGGGCCCGCTCACTCAGCCTATATACTTACCAAGGTCTCCGCGCACTCAGCTGTAGTAGCCTTCCCCTTTCACCTAAGTACATGAAACAAACTTTTCCTTCCTTACCACTTCTCCCTTACAATGATTCTTCACCAAAAGTTAACTTCTAAGATTTGCTATGACTCAACTTTATATAGCATCTTATTTACAATACCATGGTCCATGGACCATGGGTGGGTCTGAAAAAGAAATCTATCACCTACCCAACTAAGGGACTAAAACCCCTTTGAATTCTACTAGCTTCACACTCCACTTCCACATTTTGTAGAGACTTTACATTTGTTACAAAAAGAAACTACAAAATTTACTCAATTGACCAAAGGGATCCCTTCCCAATAGGTCCCCAACACAAATTGGGCGACTCGCCCTTGAGTCACTCAATTGGCGCATCTATCTTGTTGTGGAGGTTGTTGAAATCCACCTTCAACACCTATATGTTAGCAGTACCCTATATAACGACTTTCTGCACTTCCTCTACCAATGTTTCTATAGTCGGACCTTCCATCGTGAGGTGCATCATCCGTTGTGTTTGCTAGAGTGTCTTCAACTTCTCTTGGATTGAAAAAGTAATCTAGCTTGCTTCCTCTATCTGTTAACACCCAGGTTGTTCCCTATGAATCCCAAGGGAATACGGCCGGGGTAACCACTAACCAATCTTTGGATCACAGCTTCTAGCCCAACTATAATTAGAGAGGGCTCTCTCTGTTGGGTTTGTCTCTGTTTTATGGAGATTTTAGGCTAATTATGAGGTGAGGGTTTTCTTTGGTTTTTTTGTTTGGTTGGGGGACGATTTTTGATAGTTTTGAAATGCTCTCTGCAGGTAAATTAATCCATTGGGCAATGGAGTCTGTGGCTGTTGGTTTCCTGAAATCATGAGTTTGGTGGAGCTAGAATTACAGGGCCTTTATATATTTTATGAAACAAACTGTAGATTGTGATAATAAAGTGTGAACAACCAGTGAAAAGCAGTTAAGAATTTTTCACTAAGCTGGAATGTGAGAAAGGGATGTATTCCTCAGGAGCAAACTCGAATTCCTGAAACAATAGATCACTGTGATGATATAGTGTGAAAGGTAGCAATTAAGAATTACACTTTCATTACCATAACTGAAGAAAACATTTATAATAGCTTAGATTGAGTTCAGGGTAATCAGTGATTAAATCCTGGGACTATTATTTTTCCTTGCTATTAGATATTTAAAACATGGGAAACATGAATGATATATGAAAGATAACAAACATATAACAAAGAGTAACAAGAGAAAACTTATTGAGTCATGAGATACGAAGGAATCCTGCAACTTTCAGCTATGCACCAGCAAAACATCAAGAGACACTGAGCTTTGGAAATTCCATCCTCCTTTGTATTAGTTCTCTGAAGATTTACAGTAGAAGAGGAGTAGAATAGATATCAAAAGATTTATTACATCTAATGTCCAACCCCTGCTAACAAATGCGAGGGGGAATATATAGAAGTCTATTACAAAATATCTCAGGCATTGAGTCATCTGAGAGAGAAAATATCTTCATTAAATCGTACAGAGATTGCAGATGAAAAGTTATTACAATATTTAATGAACTTTAAAGGCTCTTAACTCCTGTCAGAACAATTTTGACCTTTGGAGCTCACGGAGTCGGTTGAGCGCTTTGATATAACTGATGAATGACGTGTCTGTGTAGCTGTATCTTCCTGTAGCTTCTCGGCCCTGTCACCTATGACTGCTGATGCTGCTGTGGTGGCCGAAAACTTGTGCTGAGTTGGCTCAGCCTCTTTCTGCATACCTGCTGATGTGTCTTTATCTTCCTGTGTATGAAAATTTAAATATTTTCAAAAAGTAAGATCTCAATTACTGACTTTGATTTAAGAGTAATCTTATCAAATCTTCCCACACATCTAGTGCAGGCAATTGGTGCTTCAAAATTGACCCCATGGTCTCATCGGCCTCTGTATATTTGTAAAAATGAGGAGGCTCATCAAACAAATGTGTGATCTCATTCATAATAAAAAATAGATTTTCTACCCTGTTGAAGAGGGTCTGCCTGTTATTGGTCCTATCTCTGTTGATGAACTTGCTGCTTCTGAGATCTGATTCCCTGCAAAAGTGTTTACTCTCTTAGCATATTTCTCATGTGAGAGCAACTTTCCTGATGGCTCCAGCAGGCTAGGCATACCCCTTTTTTGTAATGCCATAAACTTGTTCTGAAACTTGTGGATGTCTGCTTGCATGTCCTGGACTCTTCTTTCCAGGGTCTGGATCAGGTTTCTCAATGTTAGGACCCTTTTTATTAGTGAGATAGTCTCTGTCCTGTTTCCAATTCCCATTTTGATGAGCTGGGAGCTTGTTCTGTAATTTAGCACATTTATCATTTTATTGGCAATCTTCAGGCATACTGCCTAGAGATGCCCTTGCTCGTTGTATCTCTCTATGTGCTTTTCCAATGAGTGTTATTTGCTCATGGATGGCCTCAATATACTCCCACTGATCTGTGATAGATTGGCCAATATGGCCCCATATGACCCTCTTGAGCTCAGATGTGACTTTGTCTAATGTGAGCTCTTTTTCTAGATCAGTTATCCTTTTCTTGAGGGCCTTTACCTACCTCTCTCTTTCAGCCACATTCTGTTTGGACTTGTCATATTTTTCATTTATTTTTGCTAGAGTGTCCTTAGCTTGATTCAGCTCAGACATCTGAGACTCCAAAACTTGAATTTCATTCCTCAACTTTTGCATATCAAGGCTTTCAGCCTGCTCTGTTGTTGATGCTAAGGTGGATGGTGCTGCCTGCTGTACCTGTTGGCTGGGAGGGGCAGTGGTTTGAGGGATTTCCTTAAGATTTATTGTTTGTGGAGGAGGTTGTGAGGTTTGCCCTGCCTCCTTCTGCTGTAATGCTGCCTGTAAAGTGGCCTCTGATTCCTGCAACTTTTCCTGAGTTTGGATGAGCTCTTTGTATAGTGTCATTAGTAGAGCAGCTGCATCCTTTTCCTGCCTGAGCCGGGCAACCTCTTCTGTTTGAGGGTGAAGAGTTGCTGGGATTTTCAACATCTTTTTTAATGCTACCATATTAGCATCCCTTAGCTTCAGGATTTCTTGCACAGCCTTAAAATCTTTAGGATCATGCCCAAGCTCTATTATAATTTCTTCCAGAGCTTTGATCCTATTGTCCTTAGCTTGAGAGGAAGCCCTTTCCAACTCAAGCTGTGCAGCAGTGTTATTCAGGCTATTCTGCAACCTGTAGTTTACTAGGGTTTTGTCTGCCAATGTGGCATAGACCATCTCACCCGTCTGTTTGTGCAGCTCTATTTGATCCATTAGGTGGATGTCTTTTGACAGGACCTCCAGGTTGGTCCTGATGTAATTTGCAGCTGATTGTGGTTGCTGCACTGTTGGTGTAAAATGGCTCATGATCATTTTTCCTTCATGTGCGTCAAATGCAGACATGAGCATTTGCTGGTTGGTAGGAGCCATATTCAGTAGGTTATTGTAAAGTTGCAGCTTTAGTGGTTCATTTCTTCTCTTGATATCCTTAAACTGCTGCTTAATACTTTTTTCTCCTCCCCTCCTTTGTCCTGAGGAACTCACCTCTCCTACTGCTGCCCTGTCTTGCTCTTGTTGTAAAGAGTTGGTTGAAGCCTCCATGCTGGGCAGGCCTGTTCTTGAAGTCTGCCCCATTGGCATCTCTTCTTCAGAGAAGGGATTTAGTCTTTGCCTCTTCTCTGGTGATGCAGTAAGGGGCGTCCCTATCTCTTTTCCTGTTCACGTCCTCCCTTTGAGGGGTTTGGAGGACAGATGAGTCAATTCTTGAATCTTGCCTTGGGGGTGCCATTTGTGTTGGCTGCTGCTAGGTGGCCATTGGGGCCTCTGCTGTTTGTTCCCCCTGTACCTGTTGGTCCTTTTGCTGCTGTTCCTGTTGGGGTGGCTGCACCTGCCCTTGTTGTGCTTGTGGCTCTTCCATATCCTTCTCCTTGCCTTTGCTCTGAGCTTGGCCTGTGGTTTGTACTGCTTCTTGATGTGCTACAGATGATGAGGCAGCTGCTCCTGCTTGAGGCTTTGGCAGAGCAAATACCTGTGGAGGAGATTCCAAGTCAGCCATTTTCAATAGATGCCTTCTAGCTCTTTCATTCAATTCTTCTTGAGTGACTGGTTCCTCCAGTGTACCCCTTCTCCATTTTGGTTGGTTGGCAAATCTTTCAATGTGGGGCAAGCTCACATGTTCATAGCTAGAGAGCTTGTATTTTAGCCTTCTTAAGGATATGGATTGGTTAGGGTCATAGGGCTTCCAAGGGAAAATGGTTTTCAGGCCAAGGCATTCTAGCTTTCTATCAGCTTCTTTCCAGCCTTCCCTTTTGTTCAAGACAAGGTGGCCCAATTGATTTTTCACATTTAGCTGTGCCTTCTTGCCCTTGCCTGCAAAGTGTACCATATCAGCATTGCTGAATTGCTTGAAATATTAAAGGGCAAACAGTCTCATAGGCACATACTTGGGCAATCTGTATGGGTGTAACTCACACCCATATATTCTGATTACAGTGTAGTGTTGGTAAAAGTACCAATCCCCTATGCTGTACACCTTGGATAGCTACAGAATCCTCTGCATCTCATCAGTCAGTCTTGGAG
>APFE030488174.1:0-10445 GCA_000404065.3 Pinus taeda
AAATGCACTAAAGGTCATAAGTGTGCTGAGAAGAAATTATTATACATAGAATATAAAGAGGAGGAGGAAAAGGATCAAGAATCATCAAAAGAAGAGGATATATGCCAGGACCCCACCCCAGAGAAAGAAGAAATGAATCATACCATATCTTGTAAAGCATTGGCAAGAATTACCACTCCTCAAACTCTCAAGATAGAAGGACATATCAAGAAGAAAAAGGTGCAAGAAGTGAAAGATCACATCGAGAAAGAAGAAATGAATCCAACCATATCTTGTAATTCATTGGTCGAAATTACCACTCCTCAAACTATCAAGATAGAAGGACATATCAAGAAGAAAAATGTTCAAGAACTGAAAGATTACATTGAGCGTCAAGAAATGAATCCAACCATATCTTGTAAAGGATTTGAAGAAAACACCACTCCTCAAACTCTAGAGATAGAAGGACATATCAAAAAGAAAAAGGTTCAAGCAGTGAAAGATCACATCGAGCATAAAAAACAAGTTGTGCAACTTTTAAAGGATAACGCCACTTTGGTGCAAAATCAAACGAAAGAACAGGTAGATCAACATCATAGTGAAAAATGTTTTGATGTAGGTGATTGGGTATTTTTCCTGCTACATCTGAAGCAAGCTATTTATGAGAAGGAAAGGTTGGCAATACTACATTCACTTAAAAAATGGTGACCATACCAACTGGGAAGACTCTTCAAGGATGAGGATGTGGAAGCATTGTTTTGTGCTATTTCTATTATCCAACCAAATTGGATAAATGAAGCAAGGGATGAATGGAAGAACGACAAAGAAGTATGGCCACTTATTCAAAATTTGTAAAAGATCACAATTCAAACAATATTGCCAGAAATTGAAGAGGAAGGAAAAATCATATTGGAACCTGGAGTAGTCACAGAAACAAGAACCCGACAACTACGAAATCGATCAATTTTAGAGTATCTCATCAAGTGGAAGAACTTACCAGCTGAAGATTCCACATGGGAGGACAAGAATTTTATACAGAAGCATCAAGAGCTACTCAACCGTTGAGGACAACGCTTTTTGAAGGAGAGGGGCATGTTAGGCCCCTATACTACTAGTGTAACCCCTTATGGTTATTAGTACAACCCACTTATTATATTGATGTACCCATGTAGTGCCCATATTGTTACTATTGTGCCCCATAGAAGCCCACTATTGTTATTATTGTGCCCTTACATTATTATTGTTATATCGGCTCTGATTATGTTATGACCCCTTAGACTCCTATATATAGAAAGGAGGTCTTTTCATTTGTATCATCCAAAAATTGTTTATTTATGTAATGTAAAGGAGGTTTCCCCCTCGAAGAGGCTGAATTCTAAGGCGTTGATCTATCTTTCCTATCTTTCTTGAAGCTGGTTTCATAACAAATGCTTGTTTGATGATTCTAGTATGGGACCTACATGTGCTTGGGAATTCCATTATCAACAACATTCCATGCATCCACCCTAAATCTCTCCACCACATGTTGTCCTCTGTCTCACGCAATGCAGGAGGAATTGGGATGGTCCACGAAAACCACCACCTTCTTCCATTCAATAAGCCCTACTCATGCATCAATTTTTCTTGAATCCATTAGCCTTGCACGATAATAGGGTCTACATGAACACAACAAGTTCTTGCCCTTTTCAGCAAGGGAATATGGGAAATAATTTAAGCTTATAGAAAAATACTACTAATTGAAAAATTGTCTGCAATTTCTTTCCCTTTTAAAGAGGACAATAATTAATTTTACTACGGGTTGCAATGGAAAACAGGAGAAACTAGCTCTACTCCCTCAAAAGGGGTTACATGGTGAGGCTTCTATGACCGCATCGAAAAATATGAAATTTCTGGCGATACCGACCCATGCTTTTCTGAGCCAAGGATACATCTTTTCTTTCAAGGACACCACAACATTTTTCAATCCCAACATTAATACTGTAAGAAGACTTCTTTCTCATTTCGCAACAAATAGCAAAGGATGAGATGCCAATGTTTTAGGGTATTCTTCTCGCAATGTTACAATTATATTGATTATTACAAGAATTTTAAGAACTCTATTTGTATTTTAGTGCTATGATCAATGCTTGAACACTCAATATGTAATGTTTGAATCCTAGCTATTGAGATTATTTATAATATTTTTCAATTGCTCAAACTGCTATAAAATCCTTTGAGATGTTAATGGGTAATTTCAATTCTATGGTAAACCATTCATGAAGCTGAACCTAAAAGAAGTGATAGATCCAGTAACAAAGATATGATGAATGTGTGGACATTTAATTCATTTTTTCTCTAGTTAGTATCAAATAAAGGTATAAAATTTCATGTATATTGACTATTGAAGAGTTGTTTGTCTTTTTTGAACTATCATGATTGTAATTTGATATTCAATATGTAACTATTTGAATCCTTGCCATATTTCATTGACATGGATATTATCTGTAATATTTCTTTAATGCCCAAAATAATGTAAAATTTCAATTTTATGCAACCCTATCATGAGAGATTCAAAAGTTCTATGTTTCTAAAACACATATTTACATACAGGTAGCAATAGAAATATCATGTGGTTTTATCAACTCAAAGGTGAGAGACAAATTGTTCTATAGACTCCATATCTACAGCACCTCTGGCTGAGAACACCTTTTTGTGTGTTGATACAAAGACGCATTTAACAGCTATAGAGAACTGATCTCTTTTGGCGTAAACCATATAGACTATTTGCAGATATTATTTATTTGTCATTTTTCTCTCAGGGAGTAACATTAGGTGATAACCTTCCCCTAGATAGGAGCTTTTACCCCTTAGTTGAATTATCCCCTAGACCTATTGAATAGTAAGAACCTACCACCAGATAGTGAGTTGTCAGCTCTCGATAGTTACTAATAGCATGTTTTCATTGCCACGAATGTCTCTCTGGATGAATCCATCCCATGGATTCTACCTTTTTCTCTACTTCTCAGGCCTGGAAACTGGTCATTTTTTGCTCTGCTTCTTAGACCTGGTAGCTAGTCATTTTTTCCGAGCAATCTCTTGACAGGTTACTTATTTCCAAAATTACTAAATAGTTGTTTAAATAAATTTCAGAATTTTACCTCCATGTAGAGAATAACCAAAGAAATTTGCAGTGCATTAGAAACTAGTTCGGCCCCCATAAACTGCGTCAGGTTGCAGGAAGCTATGCAACTAGCTCGGCTTGGCTCTGTGGGAAGCAATGCAACTGGCTCAACTTTGCTCTTTTCTTGTTCTTATCTTGTCTTTCCCGGCTCTTTTCTTATTCGTATCTTATCTTTTCTTACTGGCTCTGAAGCGAATAGAACTTACCGCATATTTCCGATCCATATCTGTTGTAAGTTATTGTTTATAATTCATAGATGACAATGAAAACGTTTACTGGCTCTAAAGAGAATATAAACCACTATAGTTTACCTCAACTCACTGATTAAATCTATAGAGATGATTGCAGTTTACCTCAACTCACCGATTGGATTTATTGTGAGTTATTTTTGATAACTCAAAGACATAATAAGAATATGTGGCATCAAAGAGTTGTGACAGAATTCAAGGCAACAAGAACAGGTGGCATCCAAGAAAATGGTAGTGGTAACATACAGGGAGCGAAAGTTACTTTCGATATAACAAAATAGACAAAGAAGAAATGCTCTGCATTTATGGAATGAACTTTCGATATAAATTCTTTGTATATCTAAAGTTGCCTTGAGAAACATGAAGTTTCCAATAAGAGGTCGATTTGAAAACTTTGCTTAAAATTTTGGTACAACCAAATTGCCAGAAAAAACTTTGGTTAAATATTTGTACACAAGCGAAATGTTTGGTCAAAGAAGTGTTTAATTATCAGTCAATGCTCCAGTGATCACTAGAGTCTTCTTTCATTATTTGTACAAAATACAACGTGCCTACTTATGTAAAATTTCTAATTATTAACTCACTAATATCTTTATTATTCATCCCACATATCCCATTCATAAATATTTCTCAAATTTCTTCAATTACGTTCATGAAAAACTGTGACTGACAGAAGAAAGAAGCCATGAATGCAAACGATACTATTGGACGTAGTGATGGAAATGCGGATGTACGCGAACATTTTCACAGTGATATGAGGGGTTTTCAAACCCAGGAATCCTTGATATGCTCCGTGATGATCGTTTGATGACTTATTATTCACTGGCAAGGCTTTCCACATGTCACTTAAATTTGCATCTGAAAATAGGATTCACCTATTTTTTTTTAGTTTTAATGTGTGGTTTAATGGTAAGCCTACTTAGGCAAAGCCTCGGAAACCACAGTTCAAATCTCATTGAGTACATTGACCTACTGTGGTGATAGATAAAGGGGCAGATTCCCCAATCCCGTCTTGGCGGCACGTGAGTCTAGCTCTTGCTCAAATCATAGGATCTTAGTATATCTAACATGTAGGTAGTTGGATGTACTCCTGGTGTTATAAAGGTAGCTATGAGGATTGATCCTGGGTTGCCCATAGATTAGGACTGGCAGTCACCGATTCACCGTGGTTAAAAAAAAACATTTCTCCAATTCATCAAAAGATTATGGGATATTGCCAAAATTTGGGTATTGTTCACTTTCCACGCTTTTAAACTCAGCATCTAGATGCAACAAGTCCACAACAGTGGCAGAAGTCCCTACCGAGAAAGGATTCAACCACTGCTGAAAAAGGAAGATTGAATATGACTAATAATATTTTGGTAGATTTTCAATTTAACTTGTGAACATTGATTACTAACTAATGGATATGATTATGATAGGCTCCATGTTAGAACAATTTTTAAAAACCCATGTAATACAACATAAGTATGTTCAGTATCGCATTGAAGTCAAACTGTGTGAACAACATACTAGGAACATGACATTGTTATTGCTATTAAATTCATAAATAATATAATCATTGATTATGGTTAAGCATTAGGTCAGAGATAAAAATAAAAATGGGCGGTGGATCCAAGTCAGTCAATAATTACATATGTATATTCAAGGATTTGTGTTGCTTCAAGACAGTGCGAGGCTAGCTCGTTTACTGGAAATCACACCAGAAAGTAGTGCAATTGGCTTTCCTACCTTCTAGAAACACTCCCATTAAAAACCATAAGCCAAGGTAGGGACATGTTAAGTGTATGCACTAATTAATTATAGCAGTGAACTTGTTAATTCTTCATTCCATGCAACATGTGCCTGAGCAAAGGCTACGGAAAGCACACTGTCAGATCAATAAAATTTGCAGCTTCACGTCGAATGCCAAAATTTCCAACTTCATGTCTAATATAATTTTTTCTATTTGGTAATTGTCATCATAAATCAAGTTTACAACATTATGTTATGGTCACCACCTGTAACACATGCCAACATCATTTTATTAATTTAGGAAAAATGATGAGGGATGCGTGTTTGATCATTTTAGTATGGGACCTTACATGAGGTACATGTGCTTGGGAATTCCGTTATCAACAATATTCCATGCTTCCACCGTGAACCTCTCCACCACATGTTGTCCTCTGTCTCACGCAACACAGGAGGAATTGGGATGCTCTACAGAAACCACCACCTTCATATATTCAAGAATCTCATGCATCAATTTTTCTTGAATCCATTAGCATTGCATGATAATAAAGTCTTCATGAATACAAGAAGTTCTTGCCCTTTTTAGCAAGAGAATATGGGAAATAATTTAAGCTTACAGAAAAATACTACTAATTGAAAATTTTTGTCTGCAAGTTCTTTCCCTTTTCAAGAGGACAATAAATAATTTTTACAAAAAAATACTATGGGTTACAATGGCAAACAGGAGAAACTAGCTCTAGACCCTCAAAAGGGGTTACATGGTGAGGCTTCTACGACTGCATTGCAAAAGATGAAATTGCTAGCGCTACCAACCCATGCTTTTCTGAGCCAAGGGTATATCCTTTGTTTCAAGGAAACCAAAACATTTTTCAATTTGAACATTAATATTGTAAGAAGACTTATTTCTCATTCCGCAAGAACCAACAAAGGATGTGATACCAATTTTTTAGGGTATTCTTCTCACAATGTTACAATTATTTTGATTATTTTAAGAATTTCAAGAACTTTATTTGTATTTTATTGTTATGATCAATGTTTGAACATTCAATAGGTAATGTTTAAATCCTAGCTATATTTCATAAACATGGAGATTATTTATAATTTTTTGTAATTACTCAAACTACTATAAAATCCTTTGAGATGTTAATGGGTAATTTCAATTCTATGGTAAACCATTCACGAAGCTGAACCTAAAAGAAGTGATAGATCTAGTAATAAAGATATGATGATAGTATGGAGGTTTAATTCATTTTCTCTCTAGTTAGTATCAAAGAAATGTATAAAATTTCATGTGTATATTGACTATTTAAGAGTTGTTTGTGTATTTTTTGAACTACCATGTTCGTTATCTAATATTCAATCTGTAACTGTTTGAATCCTTGACATTTTTCATTGACATGGATATTATCTGTAATATTTCTTTATTGCCCGAAATACTATAAAATTTCAATGTTATGCAACCCTATCATGAAAGATTCAAAAGTTCTATGTTTTTAAAAATGCATATTTACATACAGGTAGCAATAGAAATATTGTGTAGTTTCATCAACTCAAAGATGAGAGACAAATTGTTCTATAGACTCCATATCTACAGCTCCTCCAGTGGAGAACACCTTTCTACACATTGATACAAAGACGCATTTAACGGTTGTCGAGAACTGATCTCTTTTGGCATAAACCATATAGACTATTTGCAGATGTTATTTATTTGTCATTTTTCTCTCAAGGAGTAACATTAGGTGATAACCTTACCCTAGATAGGAGCTTTTAACCCTTAGTTGAATTATCCACTAGACCTATTGACTAGTAACAACCTACTACCGGATAGCGAATTGTCAGCTCCCGAAGGTTACTAATAGCATGTTTTCATTGCCATGGATGTCTCTCTAGATGAATCCATCAGATGGATTCTACCTTTTCATCTACTTCTCAGACTTGGAAACTGATCATTTTTTCCTCTACTTCTTAGACCTAGTAGCTAGTCATTTTTTCCGAGCGATCTCTTGACAAGTTTCTTATTGCCAGAATTACAAAATAGTTGTTTAAATAAATTTCATAATTCTACCTCCATGTAGAGATTACCCAGAGATATTCATAGTGCATTAGAAGCTCGTACGACCCTCATAAACTGCTTCAGGTTGTGGGAAGCTATGCAACTAGCTCGACTTGGCTCTGCAGGAACCAATGCAACTTGCTCGACTTGGCTCTTTTCTTGTTCTTATATTGCATTTCCCGGCTCTATTCTTGTTCTTATCTTATCTTGTCCTTCCCGGCTCTGAAGCGAATAGAACTAACCACATCTTACCGATCCAGATCTGTTGTAAGTTATTGTTGATAATTCACAGATGACAATGAAAACATTTACTGGCTCTGAAGAGAATAGAAATGGCCGTAGTTTACGTCAACTCACCAATTGGATTTATTATGAGCTATTGTTGATAACTCAAGGACACAATGAGAACATGTGGCATCAAAGAATTGTGACAGAATTCAGGGTAACAAGAACAGGTGGCATCCAAGAAAATGGTAGTGACAGCATACAGGGAGCGAAAGTTACTTTGGATATAACAAAATAGATAGGAAGTGAAAGCTACTTTGGATATAACAAAATAGACAAAGAAGAAATGCTCTGCATTTAGGAAATGAACTTTGGATAAAAATGCTTTGTATATCTAAAGTTGCCAACAAAAACTTTGGTTAAATATTTGTATGCAAGCAAAATGTTTGGTCAAAGAAGTGTTTAATTTTCCGTCAACACTCTAGCGATCGCTAGAGTCACTGCAGTGCCGAAGGTAGGGACTAATAGGAGGGAGTGAGGATTCCTCCTCAATCAAGTTACAATAGTTATATGAACGTGTACAAGATAACTAGACATTAAAATAAATTTCTAAATAATTTATGTGTGGGTGTGTGTTTTTTTTTTAATTTAATGATCTTATAAACTTGAGTTGTAACTTCTTGCTGGATAATTGTATTTCTTTCTATAAAGTGAAGATGGCTAATGTTAGGTTTATGGTTTCCTCATATTCAAACTTAGTGAATGAAGGAGAGAGTGGGGTATCCATTTGAAATTCTAAAGGTTATCTAAATGTGTGAGAATTAACCATAATCAAATGATTTGATAATTTCACTAATAAATTATGTAACTATAAAAGAGTTATATAATATTTATTTCTAAACAAAATTTAGTATAATTAGGAAAAATCTCTTTTCTATTTAGTTTTGAAAATATTCAATTCTAATATAATTATGTAGATGTTTTATATAGCCTCTTTCTAGCTCTCCTTACATTATTTGTACAAAATACAACCTATCCACTCATCTTAAATTTCTAATTATTAATTCACTAATATCTTTATTATTTATCTCTCCACATATCCCTTCCATAAATAATTCTAATTTCTAAAAATGAATATCATTATTTCCTCTCTCAACTTTTTTTTCCAATTTTCAATGTTTCCTATTAAATTTTTAACTTTCTTGATTATTTCATGTGATATTTCATTTTTACATTAAAGAATATGTACAATACTATATTAAATTTATACTAATACATATTGTTAATGCCTAAATTGCGTTTAAAAATCCACAAAAAAATCAAATATATGTTTACCCTCCATGATCGCTCTTATAAAATGAATGTAAATATTTTTGTACGAACATTACTTTCATAAATTTACTTTGAATGGAATGAACATAAAGGAGATATTTTTTGAAATATTGAATATGTATCAACACTACTATCAATACCAATATAATTAATACCAATGGTGAGGCTATGATCATCAATTCAAGTAGACATTAAGAAAACCAATATAACATAGAAAATTTCTACATTATCTACATTCTATTTATTCATGATGAAAGACCAGGGTCATTAAGGTTTGAGGATTGGATGTAGTTATAACATGTCCCTTAGTTATACCTTGTGAGTTACTTCATATGGCCAACTCTCATGGAAATGTGTAATTGATTTATCATGTATTGACCTCACCTCATACACACGCACACACACATTTACATATACATAACAAATAGCTCATTTTTCCAGCAAGTTTTAAATCATATTAGCATGAGCACAACATCATATTCAAATGGATAAATAATGCGTTATCCAAAAATTAGGTGTGTAGCTTAGCTCACTTTACATTAAATATTCATATGGTTTTCTGTATCCATGTGAGAGGTCACTAATACATATGTATAATTAGATTACTTCAACAATACAAATAGTATATATTCACCATCAAATCAAATCATGTCACTTGTTCATACACCTAATCAATCTATCCAATTATATTAATTAATCATTAATATGTTAATGATTCATATATGTTCATGATGTAACGAATTATTAGATGGTTGTATAATTCAAAGGTGTACGAAATACCAATCTAACCAAAGCATATCAATCAATCTAGAATGCATTCAATTATTATTGTAAATTATAGTGAAAAGAAAGGCATTACAATACTAACAAATGATCATAATTTGATGAATTCTCAATTTTGATACTTTCATAATATGATTATTTAATAAAAGATAACATGACATATTAAAACATGTATATTAGTCACTTTTAAAGAAGGTTAAAGTTAAATTATTCCAAATTTAATCAAAATAATATTTATGGAAATGATAATATGAATATTAATAATGAAAATGGGATAATTTATTATATGCACATGATATGGAAAGGTTACATTAAGTACATGAAAAGGAAAACATCAAAATTAGAATTTAAATTATTACACATATCCTTAAAATTATATAATATACTTGGTTTTAACATTTCTGGCATATTTTTCAAATCAAGTTCTTTATCAATAACTACAAATATTTATCGCTAGTGGTATTTATATTTGTCTAAGAGAAATTATCTCCATAAAATGATATAATTTATTATTGATGTTAAAATTTTAGAAAATTATTAGGTAATGTGGGTTTCTAATAAAATGTTTCAATATTGAATGCTAAAAGTTTAATATGCTATATAAATGATAACATATTTATGCCGTAAGGTGTTTCCCTCTGGGAAGAATTCTCGTGCAACTCTACATAATTGTTCATCATTGTTAGACATTGAACAATGATTTGCCATTACTAATAATTATAGTTAAAAAAATTAAATTAATAAGAAGAGCTTCGGCGTAAATCACATAAAAAAGACCTTTGTCGACGCGTTTCGAACCAACTAGTGTGGTTCATCGTCAGGACAAGTTGAAGAAACATATCTGGCTTAGCATGTTAAATAGACTGAGCAGAGACTCCAATGGCTACATAACAGCTAATTAACTGCTAATTTGGACTCTAGGGCCCAGGTCAAA
>APFE030488181.1:0-43122 GCA_000404065.3 Pinus taeda
GAGTAGATCAAAATGAAAAGAATTTTGCACAAGAAATGTGGCTCTTAAAGGAAACCAGAACCAACATAAAACCTTGAACTCTTTCACAAACACAACTGGTGTAGGGATGTTAGTAATGAGTGTAAAAGCAAGGAAAAAAGGAAGTTAGACATGCTCCATTGTGTTGTTTTCCTTATTTTGACCAGCAAGATTCAGTTTGAAAGGAATACCACTTCTGCAACCCCTTCTACCTACCCATCTACCTGCCTAGCATTTTTTGTTTCTTCTTGGAGGGTGCACTTGGACTTGCAGACCCTTAGGTGCCTTTTCTTTTCCATTGGCTTTTTCTTTTGATTGACTATTTAGCACTACCCTTATTTCTTCCAAGGCCCCAGATTAAGCAGTTGGGAACCTTAGTTTCTCTACCTAACTATTGGTTTGCCAAGATTAAACAGTTTGGACAGACTTCTTTCTCTATTCTACAACAGAAAATTGAAACATGGCATGATCCAGATTAGACTGTTGGACCATCCATCAAAATTTAGTAAACATGAAGGCATGTACACACCTTGCCTTGTCTTGGAAAATATGGGATCTTTGTATCAGCAAAGCAGAGCATATTTGGCATTTGAATTTGCCAATCATGAAATATGAAACCTATTGGTATAGGTATCCAACAGGGTGAATGTGGGATTAATTTGTTTTAGAATGTATTATAAAAATTAAAAAAAAAACATTGAATTGTTTAGTAAATGTGGGATTAATTTTAGAATGTCTTATAAAAATTAAAAAAAACATTCAATTGTTTAGTAAATATTATATACTTTAACTATTAAAATAATTAATGTAGAAGTTGTAGTTTACAATTTTAACTTTAATGATTTATTTCATTAAAAAAAATTTAGTTTACATTTTTCAATAAATTGAGAATAAAATAATGAAGGGAAATAAATCTAACAAACGTTTTGGAGGGAAATATTTTCATGAAACTTTTTGGAGGGAAAATTTCATTCTCTAAGCTATATAATATCTTTAGAAGACTCTCCATTTGTATCATTCAACATCTTCAATTTGAAAGGGATGGATTGTCTTGATAGTGAAGTTTCAATTTATACAACATCAACATCTTCATCACATAACAACTATATTCATATTGATTAATATAGCGGGAATTCTTCCACTATGAATAGAAAGTCAATTCCTCCACTTAGTCTTGATCCTAAGGACTATGAGAGCAACACTGATGAAAGAGGGGATGGATAATTTCAAATAAATAAAGATTCATAGATTCCATTTAGTCCTAATTCTAAGGACTATGAAAATAGTAGTGATGATTAGCTTGATGACAAATTTCAAAAGAATGGAGTGTCATGGTGTCCACTTAGTCCTAATTCTAAGGACTATGAGAGAAATAGTGATGAAGAGCATGATGGTTAAGTTCAAAAGAATGGAGTGTCACGGTGTCCACTTAGTCCTAATTCTGAGGACTATGAGAGTAGTGGTGTTGAAGAGCATGATGACGAATTTGAAAAGAATGGAGTGTCACAGTGTCCACTAAGTCCTAATTCAAAGGAACATGAAAGTAGCAGTGATGAAGAGCATGATAACGAATTTCAAAAGAATGGAGTGTCAAAGTGTCCAGTTAGTCCTAATTCTAAGGACTATGAGAGCAGTAGTGATGAAGAGAATGATGGTGAATCTCAAAAGTATGGGGTGTCATAGTGTCTAGTTAGTCCTAATTCTAAGGACTATGAGAGCAGCAATGATGAAGAGCGGGATGATGAATTTCAAAAGTATGGGGTGTCATGGTGTCTAGTTAGTACTAATTCTAAGGTCTATGAGAGCAGCAGTGATGAAGAGCGAGATGATGAATTTCAAAAGATTGGAGTGTCACAGTGTCCACTTAGTCCTAATTCTAAGGACTATGAAAGCAACAATGATGAAGAACGTGATGATGAATTTCAAAAGAATGGAGTGTCATAGTGATCTCTTAGTCCTAATTCGAAGGACTATGAGAGCAGCAGTGGTGAAGGACATAGTGATGCACTTAGTCCTAATTCTAATGAGTATAAAGGTAGCAGGGACAAAGCACAGGATATAGCATCTTCAATATGTAAACAGTCACATTTTTGACATAGCCCTAATTCTATGGACTATGAGAGTAGCACTAACAATGCACATGAGGAAGAATATCCATTAAACATCAAGTCAAGTTTTCCATTCAGTCCAAATTCTAAGGACTATGACAGTATCATTGAAGAAGGGGAAGACGAAGAATATCCTCCAAGTCAATATTTGAAAAGTGAGACTGATCATATTGTAGATAACATTCCTCTTAATGATGATGAAATTCCTTATACAAATGATGATCCAATGATGGAGATGTTGCCAAGAAATACTGTATCGAGGAGTAGGAGCAAACCTTTTCATATCAATGCAAGATGTTCTAGTTATACAAAGGGTAGAGCAAAATATCTGACGAGAAGAAGTTCTATCAGCGCTCTCATTTCAAGTGAATGTTGCCAAAAATATTGCTTGAAACATATGGATTTCAAATTTGCATTAGAGAGCAGGAAGAGATATTTGTCAATGAATAAAAGCATGCAAAATTCATAGTTAGTTGGGTGCATACAATCTACATTGTCAGGTTATGATTATCACATTAGGACTTTATTTATCTGTAGAAAAACTTTCAAAATATTTCATTCGATTGGGAATTTTCGTCTCTCGAGAATTCAAGAAAATTTGGAAAAGGATCCCACATTTTATTCAGAAGTTTGTCATAAAAGATAGTTTGGGCCACTATCAAATACTGCAATGTCATGGATGAAAGATTTCTTCTCAAAGCATGGAAAGCGTATGACAAATAGAGAGGCAATACATATTCCAGATAATTTTTCAAGACGAGAAATCTACAACTTATACAAAGAATATGCAGAAGGTGCTGAGGGACATGGCCGGTTTATTACGTATCAATATTTTGTGAAGGTATGGAAGAAAGAATCCAACAATGTCTGTATTCCTAAGAAGTCAAGGATGGGGATTTGCATTACATGTGCTTCTCCTAAATAAAAAAGGGACAAATGTGAAGGGTTAGAAAGAGGTAAGCATTCATAACATTAACTTCTAAAATTGTATAGTCATCAACTATGAAAACATATTTCTTAATGGCTTTCTTTTATGTTGTATAGATTCAAGTGTCAAAGAACTTCAGAAGCATCGCGAACAACAAACAAACGAAAGGAAAAAGTGGTACAAGCATTGAAGGAAGTTTTATGATAATCTAAATAAATATTTGGTTTTGATAACTGATGGTATGGACTAGAAGAAAACACTTTTACCACATTTTGTTCACACACCCAAAAATTTACAGGAGGAAAATTTTATTCAGTGTCACTTGGTCAGTTGTATGGTCTTCAATGAGAAAATGTTGCCAAGGGTGGACTTCACAGCTCCAAATATTCATAATGATGCAAATCTGACCATAACCATAATTCATTATGTGCTTTCTCATTCGTCTGGTAATCTTCCTGAAGTTTTGTATCTATAATTGGACAACACTTTCCGTGAAAACAAAAATCAAGTTGTTTTTGGATATCTAAACATGCTTATTGAATTGATTATTTTTCAAAAGGTAAAGGTTGGTTTCCTTCTTGTTGAGCACACTCATGACCATATTGATTAGATGTTCAGTGGTTTTTCAGTCACATTGAGGAGGAAGGAAGTTGGGAGCTTGCCATCATTAATTGAATGTATTAAGAAATCATACATGCCAGAGCCTATTTTTGATGTGTTGGAAGAAACTGTTGACATGCGAAGGTTTATTATGGGATCATATGGTGAGGATAAATGCATTGAACAACTTAATGACATTAGCTTCCAACATCAATTTCGTATCAAAAAAATTGATGGGAAAACACTAATATGGGGCATGAAGTATTCAACTACTACAGAATGGGCACAGTTGTCAGGTTTGCAATTTTTGAAGTTCATTCCAGATCATCCAATATTTGCATCGAAAATATTGTTATGACAATCAATTGGTGAAGTTCATAATGCACGCAAACAAAACAGAGATATAAATGATTCTGATTGCCTAGAAGAAATAAAAAAATGTATTAGATATACATATGAGTACTTTGACATTGTTGATTCAGTTTGGTGGGAGTCTTTTTTCAATAATCAAAGTGATATCATTTCAACAAGAACAAATGAAGATATACCTTTGAAAAATCCATTTATTTGGCCACAAAATGTGTTGAATGCACACGAGGAAATAAACATTGTTGAACAACAACAATCCCAAGGTATCATTAATTCTTCACAGGCAGAGGAAAGAGAGATATATATTGGTTCTAGAAGGTCTCATGCACAACGTGAAGCCATGGAAGACCTTTACAGGGGTTCAGTACAAGATATTAAGGAGGGTTGCATGATCACAGTGCTAGCAGATGGAGATCTCAATGGCTATCCATTTTGAGTTGCTAAAGTTATAAAGGTCTTTACAGAAAATGAGGATGTTACAAGTGTTGAATTACATTGTTATGCCGCAAATACACACCCATTCAATAGTGTGTATAAGCCAGAGATGGTAGTTGACAAAAAAAATGGTGGAAAGAGAAAAAGAAAGGGTATGAATATAAATCATCGCCGCACAGACATATTGAAATTGGAGGATGTTGACATACTTGTTTATGACTTCAATTTAACAAAGAGGGGAGCTCTTCGCTTCAAGATGATAAAGATTCTGAAAAGGTTGTTACCAGAAGGAACAATATTGAGATGGGAGTCTGCTGAAACGAGTCGTAGATCTAGACGAATTTTGAACCCTAAAATGATGGGCATGCATGTGGACTTAGATGGGGCACTAGTTGATGAAATAGAAGAATATGGAACATCTTCATCAGCATCGAGTGACTCATCTGAAGATGTGAATTTTGTGGCATGCAAGAAAATATGAGTGATTTTGAATAATTGAAGATAGTTTATATAACTGATGTATGCATCGTCTCTTGAAATAAATTTTTGATTTCCATATGGTGTTAAATGAGAAGTTATGACACTTTTATGTTGTTAGATCATTTTACTAGCATTTTTTTAAAATTTTGAATATTGACCCTAAAAAAAAATCATCATTCCAGTATAATCACTTTTTTGTTTTCAAGCTATATTTTGCACGAAAATTTTGTTTTCACTACCATTTTTAAAACATGTTCAAAATTATCCCTAAAAAAAAAACCATCGTTCCAGTATACACACTTTTCGTTTTTAGCATTGTTTTTGATGTTTTTTTGGCTTTTTTGGCCAGAGTTCCCATTTTGAGTTTATAATTCCCGTTTCAAAGTTTACATTGTTTTGAATATTTACTATAATGATATTCTTTCTTGTTCAATCAATGATGCTGACTACTTTTTTATTTTATTTATTTGTTTTTTATATAAATGTCCCACTATATGATTTGTAAAATTGACATGGTCACAAGATTTCCTAATAGCCTATGAAAAATTTAACCACAAACTAAGAAAATTATATGTAAAATTTGTTGGAAAATGTAACTAGGTTGAGTATTAATAATTATCTGTTTACTTGTATCAATATATATTTCTTGTAAAAAGAAAAAGAAGAAAAAGAAAAATTATTATCATTATTATTTTTCTAGTCAAGCATGTTATTCATGCTTCTAGGGTTTATTTGGGTTAAGCGGAAATTTTGTCATGTGTCAAAGTACCATTTGGACAATTTGTAACAAAAGAAATATATTGTTAAGTTTAAAAGTGTCATTTTAATCCCCAAGGCCAAGTTGACCTTGCGAGGAGAATTTGACCTAGAAGAGGCCCAATTTGACAACATGGATCGCTATAAAAGGAATATACTTCAGCCTCATTGCATACTCACACTCACAAGTTCAATATTTGAGCAAGAAAGGAAGAAAAGAAGTGTGCGAAGGTTAAGAAAGAGAAAGAAATCCAAGGAAGAAAAGAAAAATCTGAATTTTTGCTTGTTTCTGCCCACACATGTGAGATTTATGGGGTTATTTTGTGAGATACAATACTGAAGTTGCAGGTATGAACTGTAGATCTGAGTTCCAGTGGATGAAATTATGATTTTGACTAGATTTTGCGAAGTTTGACCAACATTAACTTTGTGGAATTTGACTTGTTTGAGGAAGGTTTTGAAGGAGGGATGACTTGGTGCTTGTGGAGGTCTTGGTCTTGGTATTTGGGTCTTTGATGTTTCATTCTGATTTAATTCTATAAGAAGAGAATTTGTTTTGTTTTTCCCCTTGTGGATTTTTCCCTGGCTTGGAGCTTATATATTGTGTTCTTTGTGTTCATGTGATCTTCATGCATTTTATGTTTTAGTAATTGCTTTATGAAGAATATATAATAAAGTAATAAAATCAAACAAACAATCACAAGTAATTATCAATTAAAAGTAATCAAACCTAATCTACAAGTACATTGGTTTCTCAACATGATATACAAGATAAGATGAAGGAAGGAAGTTTGAAGATCACATCTTTGTTGGAACTCTTGAAGTAGTTATCTATTCTTTCTCTCCCTCTTCATTAGCAAGATATATGAAGAAAGGCCTCAAGATTGTTAGGAGTATCCTTGAAGCTATCAAAGTTTGCACCATCAAGTTCATCTCCAAGCTATTTAAAGAAGTCATGGATGGGAGTATCCTTTTTGTTCTCACGGGTAGTTTTGAAGATGATAGTATTTGGGTAATTAACAATGGATCCTCAAGACATATGAAAAGGGAATGTGGTCAACTCCAAACCTTATCAAAAGGAATATATTCTCATTTAGTTGAACTTAGAAACAAGAAGAGCTACTTAGTCGAAGGAGTTGGACCTACTTCTTTGGAGCTATAAACTAGTGGAAACATTCATCTCAAAAATATACTCTATGTTCTAGGTTTGAAGAAAATTTGGCTTTCTATTTCTTTCTTATAAGATATAGGTGACAGGGTTGAATTTTTTGGTGACAAAGTCATTGTATAGAGTAAGGGATTACATTGAAAAATCTAATACTATTGGGATTTGTGAGGAGAGGTTGTATAAGATTCTAACACCTATTCCTCAAGATCTAGTGCATTTAGATATCAACCCTTGTGAACATGGAATAGAAGATATGGTTAACTTCATTATAAGATATTTCCATCATTAAATCATATGGGAAATGGTATTCATAAAATAAAAAAATAGCATGAAGGAGTTTGTAAGAGATTTTCTCTTGGAAAGAATGTGAAGAAACCTTTTGCAAACAATTATACAAGGTCCAAGGAAATTTTGAATCTTATACATTTCGGTGTTTGTGGACCAATAGTAGGGAAGTCTCTTGGAGGTCATTAGTACTATGTAACAGTCATTAATGATCACTCTAGGAAAGCATGGATATACCTCCTCAAGTCTACGGATGAAGTGTTTGAAATATTTCCAGGGTTTAAAGCAGAAGTAGAAAATTGATAGAAAGGAAGATCAAAACCCTAAGATCATATAATGGTGGAGAATAAACTTCTAGAGAAATTGTGGATTTTTTCAAAGTAGCTAGAATTAAGAGGGAGCTGATAGTTCCCTAGAATCCTCAACAAAATGGTGTGGCTGAAAGAAAGAACCTTTCAATTAAATAATGTGTTAGAGCCGTGCTACATGACCAAAACCTACCCAAGTTTTTAAGGGGAGAAGAAACTGTAACAACAATATATATACAAAATCAAAGCCCTCATAAAATTTTCAATGATATGAACCCAAAAGAAGCTTTCACTAGAAAAAAGCCAAATGTTGACCATCTTTGAATATTTGGATGTCCTGTATATATTCACATTCCCAAGGAAAAAAGGAAGAAATTGGACTCTTCAAGTATAATAGGCATCTTTGTTGGATATAATACTTAATTTAAATCTTATAGAGTCTACATCAAGGAAGATTGAAGAACTAAAGTAAGCAGAGATGTTACCTTTGATGAGAGCATTGCATACAAGAAGTTCAAGGGAATTCCTATTGATTCTGATGATGAAGAAGAAATCATATTTGAAGAAGTACCAAGGCATGGTAATATTCAAGAACCTATTACTAATCATGAAGAAGTTGAAGGAGCAAGTGAACCTGTGCAACAAGTCATCATTCTAGAAACTCGAAAAAGGCACATGGTTGGGGAAAACTATATAGGAAGCCAAAGGATGTGCAACAACAAAGAGAACTTTTAGAGAAAGCAAGAAACCTTAGAAGTATTCAAGATATATAGCTTGCATGACTAAACTCATTGAAGTAGAACTACCACTTATCAGAAGGCAACCGAGCATTGAGAATGGAAGAAAGAAATGCAAGAATAATACCATTCTATAATGAAAAATGATGTTCAAGAAATTGTTCCTCGACCTACGGACATATCTGTTGTCACTTCAAAACTAGTATACAATATCAAACATGCAGCTGATAGGAGCATTGACAAGTATAAGGAAAGGTTTTTGGCAAGAGGTTTTCCTCCAAAGGAAGGAATCGACACTGAAGAAACTTTTGCTCCAACAACTAGATATACAACTATTAGATCACTTATTTCTATGGCTGCTACTATGGGATGGAACATTCATCAAATTGATGTTAAAACAATTTTTCTAAATGGGAAAATTGATGAATATGTTTACATTGAGAAACCTTCGGTATTCGACGTCCATAATAAGGAAACACATGTTTTCAGGTTGAAGAAAACTCTCTATGGATTGAAACAAGACCCTAGAGCATGGCACACAAGGGTGGATGCATATCTTCTAAGGCTTGGTTTTGTAAAGAGTTTTGCAGATCCTAATCTCTATTTGAAGGTGGTCAAGAATAAATCTATGATCATATTAATATATGTGGATGAATTACTAGTTACATGCATAGAGTATCGTATTCAAGAATGCAAGAAGAAGCAAAACTTTGGTATGATGAACAACAAACCAATGGCAACCTCAATGATCACTAATTTGAAGAATTTCAGGAGTTTAGAATCTAGCCTTGTTGATCCTACATGCTATAGAAATTTGACTGAATCCTTGATGTACCTCATGAACAACCAAACTTACATATCTTATGTAGTACATGTTCTTATTTGATTCTAGATGGAGCCAAAGCATGATCATTTGATAACAACTAAACATATTTTGAGATATCTTCACCGGATGATATACGATTATTGGGATATATAGACTTAGATTGGGGAGGAAACAAGACAAATGTAAGAAGCACTATAGGTGGATGTTTTAAATTGGGATCTTCTATCATCTCATGAATAAGTAGGAGTGTTGAACTTGAATATATTGCCACAAGTGAACTCGGTAGAGAAGTTGTTTGGATTAGAAATTTGCTATCAGATTTGTTTGAAGGATCATTGGACCCTACCACTATACAATTTGACAACCATATTTGTATAAGGTTGACAAAAGACCAAGTTTTTCATGCTAGGTGTTAGGTTAGGTTTCAGTAACTCCAGAATTTTGTTTTGCATTAAGAAAATCATGAATATATAAAAGGAGATAGAGACTATTGGAATTTGTATTCCAATGTATTTTCGTCTTCTTTATTTTTATATTTACATTATTTACAAGAATTTATTAATCCCAAAGATTGGGTGTCAACATTCCCCACCCCCCGCCCCTTAATATGAACGGATGTTGGTGAGTGCAAGCATCATTCTGAATCTTTCAAAATTTTCTCTTCCAAGCGCTTTGGTGAAGATGTGTGTAATCTGCTCATTTGTGGAACAATGGAATAGGCGAATATTCTTTGCCTCAACATGGTGTCGGATCAGATGATACTTTTTATTGATATGCGTGGATCGATCTTAGAACTTTGGGTTATTGTAGAAGTATTTTCGATCAAAATAGGAGTGGAATGCACTTGTTTCTCCTACAAATATTCCAAAAATTTTTCAAGCCACATAATTTCCTTTGTTTCTTCAACTACTGCCACATATTCAACCTCTATTGTGGAATCTACTAGAACTGACTATTTGCGTGACCTTTAGGAGACAACTCCTGATCCATGACTCATTACATAACCTAAAGTAGATACTCCATTTTCTTTATCTCCATCAAAATCTCAATCAGTGTATCCAATCAAGAGAAGTCATCCACTTGTGTATCCTTGAGTCCAAAGTCTTGAGTTCCCTTAAAGTACTTTAGAACTATCTTTTGTAGTAGACTATTGATCCTCACAAGGCTTTTGCATAAAACTGGTGAGGATTCCAACAACAAATGAAATGTTTGGTTTGGTAGCGTTAAGGTAGTTGAGACTTCCTACAAGCTTCCTGTACTCTGTTGCATCCTCAAATTCATTTCCTTTTGTAGATGTAAGATCTAAATTCTATTCCATTGGAGTGGTCAAAGGATTGCACTCAACCATGCCAAATTTGTTCAACAAATATCTAATGTACTTCTTTTGAGAGAGGAATATAAACTTCAAATGTTGGGTTACTTCAATACCAAGATGGTAATGGACATATCCAAAATTTGTCATTTCAAAACCTTTCCTCAATTCTTTCTTTATGGATGCAATACAATTTTCATTGTTCCCTATCACAAGAAGATCATCTACATATGCCACAAGATATATAACAATTTTCCCAACTTTATTGACAAACAAAGTTTCACCATCAAGATCATAATGTTTGAAATTTATCTTCAAAAGATGCTAAGTCCATTTCTCGCACCAAGCTTGTGGTGCTTGTTTGAGGCCATACATGGATTTGACAAGCTTGCATACTTTGTTCTCCTATACCTTAACAAAAAATCCTCCTGGTTGGGACACAAAAACATTCTCTTTTAGATATCCATTCAAGAAAGTAGTTTTTAAATCCATTTGATGGAATTTCCAACCGTTTTACGGTGCTAAGGTAAAGAGAGTTTGGATAGTAGCCCATTTTGTTATGGGGGAAAAGTCTCCTCATAATCAACTCCTTCATTCTATGTAAAACCGTTTGCAATAAACCTAGATTTATGTTTGTCAAGTGATCCATCTACTTTATACTTATTCTTTAAGACCCACTTGCAGCTTATCAGTTTGGTTCCCAATGGAGGATCAACTAGCTTCCAGGTTCCATTGTTTATCAGAGCATCATACTCTTTCTACATTGCTTCTTTGAATTCATCATGAGAAGCAACTTATCTGAAGGAAGTTGGTTTAGAATATCTAAGCAAATTTAATTCAGAATAATAAGAAACATCCATATCAACAGGTGAATCAAAATTATCTACATCACCTCCATTTTGTCTATCATTGCTTCTTATTCCCTTATTTACAACCTCATGAGGATGAACACTTTCAAGTGTCTTTGTGAACCATTTTGGATGACATTTCTAAGATGGCCTAGGATTTACGTTTTAACCCTGTACAAAAATTACTTCATCATAGGGACAATATGCTTTGGAGGTATCTGAGTACCCCAAGAAGATACATTTTCAAATCCTTGCACCAATTTTATTTCTCTATTCCTTAGGTATCAAGGCATAATAGGTGAAACCAAAAACCAAGAAATGCCTCAGCTAAGGAATGTGTCCATACCACATTTCATAGGGAGCCTTTTTTTAGAGAGCATGAGATGGACACCTATTCTTCATATACAATGCACATAGAACTGCATCAACCCAAAACGTTACCTTTACATTTTTTTAAAACATCATTGAACATACCATATTTAAGATTGTCCTGATCATTATTTCAGCTACACCATTCTGTTGGGGATTATAAGGCACTGCTGTTTGATGTTTGATGCCATGCTTGTGAAGATAATTTTCAAATTCATTTGAAGTATATTTTGTTTCCATTATTAGTATGAATAAAGCCACTATGAGATTGTGTACAATTTTCAATCCATGCATGAAAGTTTTTGAAAGTTTCAAAAGCTTCATATTTGTTCTTCAATAGATATACCCAACACATTCTGGTGTAGACATCAATAAAATTAATCATGTATTTATTACCATTTGTAGAAGGAACAGGCATAGGGCTGCATAATTTAGAATGAATGAATTCAAGATTTCTATGTGCTTTGGAATAAGAATCATGAAAATAATGTTTACTGTTCATTACTATGGTACAAGAATCACATTGCTTAATTTTCCTAGGAATGGTTGGAAAACTAGTAACACCATTTATCTTCAATAAATGCATATTGTCATAGTTCATATGTCCAAATCTAGCATGCCATAGTTTATATTTCCAAATCTTCATAAAATTGATAATTGAATACGAAATTTTGTGCACGAGCAGAGGTTCCTTACATCTTCATAAATCTTTCTTATTCTATCCCATTCATGACAAGTGAGTTGTCTGATTCTTTTATGATCTCAACCTTTCCATCAAACATTTGTCTGGAGTTTCCTTACTAGCAGATGTGAACCACATACAACAAGTTTTTCCACAACTTCGAGACGTAGAGAACATCATGTAAAAGAAATTTTGGGAGACCAGGTAGTTTGAGCCTGATGATGCCAAGCCTTGATGGCTTGAGTTTTGACTTTTATGTAAAGTAGACTACTCCATCAACATTGTAAGTGAATTATTCAAATAAATCCCTTCTAAAAGTCATGTGGCATGTTGCTCCTGAATCAAGAAACCTTCATATTTCCATGATGCAAGTGAAGAATTAAGAAAGTCTTCAGTTACTACAATATTGCAATGTGCCACAACATAACAAGTGGGTTCAGATGCTTTACCTTACCCTTGATATGGTGGTTTTCCTTTCTATTCATACCTTTCCTACTTGATTTTGTCCCAAGAGAGCTTGCATGTGGAAGCATCATGTCCATTTATGTTACACCATATGTAATGAATATCAGGTATTCCTCCTTGGTAATGCCTTCCCCCCTACCTCTATTATTATTCCTTCCATGTCCTCTTCAGCCACCTCTTCCTCTATAAGAGTCTAGTGCCTGATTCTTATCTTTTTATGCAAGGCACACAAATTCTTCAAATGTCTGCACAACTATCTTCTTCTTCCCAAATTATTTCTCTCTTTCAAAAAATTTCTCCATAATAGAGTCAAAGGAAATTTCCTTAATTTTGCCACTAGCTTGTATTGGCTCAAGATAATGAGAATAATTGGGATACAATGTGTTGACAAAAGCTGTGAGAAGAACATCTATTTAACTTTGGTAGCTTCTATATCATGCATAATGGATCTTATTTAAGAGGTTAAGGCAAGGGGATCATCGTATTTCACTGCAATATTGAACAATTTGATCATTAATTGGACTGCTTCAAGCTCAAAGTGTGAGTCATATAAGTCTTTTAGTTTCTTTAAGGCTTCAAAAGCATTTGTAAATGGTGTAATATGACGACTCACCTCTTAATTGACTAATGCTACACACAAGGCATAGGCCTTGTTGTTCTTGTTCTCCCATATGACGAGCTCTTTTTTTGAAGTGGGCTTCTTAGGAGGATTGCCTCCTTCTCTTTCACAAACTCCTTTCCAAAACCCATTAAAAATAAAGGTATGCTTTATCTTCATGGACCATTCATGGTACTTCTCTTTGTCGGTGAGAACTAATCCAACTATGAAGAAGAGTGAATGCATCATAAAATTATGAATTGGGTCCTCAATAATCACAATACTTACAAAAATAATTCGATTTTCCTTTGCAATTGTTTCTAAAATAACTCAAAAAAATAATGCTTCAAATGTGTACCAACAGACATAATTAATTAGCTCTAGAGCATATGCAATTAACCATACGTACAGTCTTCAAACAAACAATTAACAATATTCAATTTACCAAATCAAGCACCATTCAAAGACTAATCGCAGACTCAACCAATGCCAACAAATGACATCAAAGAGAATAAACCAAATAGTAGCAATTATCAACTCCAATGTATGTCATATAGCATCAACTAGTGCACATACTTCAACATATATATCATATGTCATACATATCGTATTACCTTCAACGAATACCTATGACCTTCAATGCATACCATACATTCATTAACGCAGCATAGAACATTCAACAATATTCACTTACATTAAACACAAGTCTTTACTTACATTCAATGTAGAGAGCTCATGTATGCACATACCAACACTCAAATTAATGCAACATACAACCATCACATCGCATATATTATGATATAAAATATATCACTATACCAATGCAAATATGAGCAATCGCACGAAATTCCAAATGCAAGATTTACCAATAGATATATCACATACCATTTGGAATGTAAAGAGCGTACACTACTCGCAGGAGTTGCAGACAACAAAGAGAATCACCACGCACAACATAGAGAATGATATGTAGTGTTCACCAACAACATCCAATGAGGAATCTTTAATGCACAATTACGCCCAAGTAATATTATATAAAAATTATATATATAATATTAATATAAAGTCATTCTATATATTACTATTATAATAATTATATATATATATATGCACAAACTGAAAAATCATCGCACTTGATAGATTCTAGCAGTTCAATGGTCTTCTCAGGACTTCAAGTGAACTCACAGGGAATATACACCAGGAAAATAGGCATGGAATAAATGCAAAAATATATAGAGTAGAGAAGGACAAAATATGGCAGGGAATAATGGCAAGGAATAGGAGTTACATGTGCAAAGCGCTAAATTGGGACTTGCTTCTCTAACACCATGTCATGCCAGGTTTGAGTAACTCCACGAATTGTATTTTGCATTATGAAAATCATGAATATATACAATGAGAGGGAGACTAATGGAATTAGTATTCCAATGTCTCTTCACCTTCTTTATTTTTCTATTTACATTATTTGCAAGAATTTTCTAATCCCAAATATCAGGTGTCAATATTAAGACCAAGCATATTAATGATAAGTATTACTATATTCAAAGTTTGGTTCAAGATGGGGTCATGAAGCTATAGCACATATCCACAGAAGAACAAGTAGTTGATATATTGACGAAGTCTCTTCTGAATAAGAATCTTGAGTATTTGAGAAACAATCTTGGACTTGTAGATATCTCCTCCTTGGTTGATAGGGAGTGATGAGGGACACCGTATTCTCCATGTGTCATGCACTAGGCTAGGACTAACAACTGTAAGTCTAGTGAAGGTAGGATTAGGGAGAATGGAGGATTTGATAAGCATCTAGATCTGTGCTTCTCAAGGATTGGGAATCCAAGATAGAAGTAGTCCATGGATTGATAGTCTTTGAGAATAAGGTAGTGAATACAAGATAAGAGTAGTTGAAGAGGACCAATATTCTTTGAGGATTTGGAATTCAAGATGAGAATAGTCCTAGAAGGACATACCTAGTGAACATCTGAATGGGGTATGTGCCTTGAGAGGTTGTGGTGATGGTGTACATATGTATGTCTCCTAGAATTGTGCTTTAATCTAATGGAGAGCCAGAGATTGTTTTTTTTTTTAAGCTTAGGTAGGTACTTTTTCTATTTATAACAAAACAAGCTGAATACACATACTGTCAATACTAGCAATAGGTGGCCTCAACTTTCGCAGTGGGAAACCAAGTCTGTTGGCCACCTATGTATATTATACACCATCCAAAATTGGTAAATTAGTAGTCTTTCTACCCAAGCTATGTAAACAAAGCTATTTAAAATCCAGTTTTTATCTACCATTCCCATAAACATGCAAATATAATAAAACCATCCGCTAAAAACCAAAAGTGATCTGAGAACATATGCTCAGTCTATTCCTTCAGTTCATCCTGTTCAGGATTAATAATTGCTGGATCTGTTGCTGAGCCAATGTGCGCTGGTGTCATGTCCACTAAACTGGGGATATGTCTCTCTATGCAATCCAGGCGAATATCTTGTTTGCATAGTTGAAATTGAATAGTATGCAAGTCTCGTTTGTAATCGAGGATGTCCCTGATTATTAAATCCATGCCCATGGAGACTTGCTCCACTGCCTTACACATCACCCCCTTCATGAGCCAATATAAGTGAAGAGTCTGCTTGTATAGAGACATCCGACCTCTCGTATTGCCAAGGTTAGAAACAAGGTTTCTCCACTCTTCCATCTCTTCCTCAGAATCTTATTCCTTCACACTATCTTCCATCTCCTCAATTATTTTCCTAATGCCTTCATTTGTGTCCCGCATGTAGGCTCTGGCCACCTCCTACACTGTCTCGTCCATGGGATGACGACCCTGTATTTTTCCAGGGGTACCACTTACTTGGGGGTGCGGACTATGATTTGTCCTTCCTCTACGTCCCCGATCATGACCTTGGGCTGTCCTTGCCATATCGTTGCTTCCTTCTATTTATTCACAGGACGAACAACAATGGGTCAGGATGAAATCGTCTTCTGACCAGATTCCCATAAACTCTGGAGTTTTCTGTCTATCTCCCCTATCTCGTATGTGTCTACACTCCATGATTCCAAAATCTCCTGGTGGGTTATTCTGTCCCTTCTCCATATTCCCTCTTGCCTTCTTCTCACTCAGATTTTTGATACCGGTCTCTCTGTCACTTCCTCGGTCTCCCTCTTTAGTTTTGTTTTCCCCTGCTCGAGGTTTCCTCAGTATGGTAAACCCATGAGTCTAACTCCTATAATTCTCTCCCCTCCTTCCCTGTAGTCTGGCTCCTTTCTCTTTCTCATCAGTGATACCCCCTTGTGAGGTCTTTTCCTTCTTTCTAGGATTCTCACCCGGTTCACCCTCCTAGGCTCACTCTCTTCCTCAACTCGGGTTTCCCTCCCCTATCTAGCTTCCCTGCCAAGTTAATATTTCCAAACTATCCAACCTCACATCCTCCATGTCCTTCTCTCTGTCCCCTTTTATGTCTAAGGCTTTAGACTCATCCTGCCTCCTCCTGTCCATATCTATGCCCTCTCCCTTTTCCTACCTCAGAGCCGAACTACCAAGTTCTTTCTTCCCCCGAGTCCCATACTAGTTACATAACTAAATTTCCTCACTAAGTCTTTCCTTATCCCCCATACCCTTGGTTCTAACCCCCCCAAGCATTCTGCAATTAGCTACTCGAATTACAGAGTTTAGGAAATATACATACCTGGTGATACGCTTCCCGAACTCTAGCTGATTACTAGGCTTCCAAATCCCACTCCTTCTTATTATCTCTCTCCTTCTAACCTTCCTCTCTGACTTACTCCCCCTTTCATATCTCCTACCACCACCTTGCTATCCCATCCTTCCTTCATCGCCATCCTTCCCACCTCTTCTCATCCTGACATTGCTTATGCCACTTCTCTCAACTGTTCAGCGGTACCTCTCCACGTTCATTCTTTCACTCATGCAAGCTACAGTGTGTAGTCCTCGCTCTATCTCTCTTCTGACATCACCATTATGGCTCTTTACTTCCTCTGTCACCTCGATCGGGGAGGAGAGTTAGAGATTGTTAGTAAAGGCCTTACTTTTTTTTAAATTGACAATGATGGTTATGATGTTGATGCTTGAAAATGGCTTATCAATCTAACTCTTCTTATGAAAATATTTCAATTTGAGTACCATTGTATCTCGTTGTGGAATTATGAATAGCTCCTTAGTTAAGAGGGAGTGTAGGAAAATGTAACTAGTTTCGGTCTTCATAATTATCTGTGTACTTATATCAATACATATTTCTTGTAAAAAGAAAAACAAGAAAAAGAAAAATTAATATCATTATTATTTTTCTAGTCAAGCATGTTCTTCATGCTTCTAGAGTTTATTTGAGTCAAGAAGAAATTTTTTCATGTGTCAAAGTCCTATTTAGACAATTTGTAACAAAAAAAAAATATTATTGAGTTTAAAAGAGTCATTTTAACTCCCAAGACCAAGTCGGTCCTGCCAGGAGAAGTTGTCCTAGAAGAGGCCCAATTCAACAACATGGATGGATATAAAAGGAAGAGACTTTATCCGCACTTGGACACTCACACTCACAAGTTTGACCTCTGAAAAAGAATGGGAGAAAAGAAGTGTGAAGGCAGAGGAAGAGAAAGAAATCCAAGGAAGAAAAGAAAAATATAAATTTTTGCCTGTTTCTTCCCACATGTGCAAGATCTCTTGGGTTATTCTGCAAGTTGCAGGGCCGAAATTCAGAGTTTAACCATATTTAGTGAAGTTTGACTAGTGTTGACTTTGACTTGTTTGAGGAATGTTTGAAGAAGGGCTGTCTTGGTGCTTGTGGAGGTCTTGGCCTCGGTATTTGGGTCTTGAATGTCCAACTTTGATTTGATTCTATAAGAAAATAAGTTTTTTGTGTTTTCCCCATTATAGGGTTTTTCCCTCGCTTGCATCCTATATCTTGTGTTATTTGTGTTCTTGTGATATTCATGCATTTTATGTTTTGCTAATTGCTTGATCAAGAAGATATAATAAAGTAATAAAAACCAACAAACCCTCACAACTAATTATCAAGTAAGATAAATCAACCCAAATCTACAAGTATATCTATTTCTCAACAAAATTTAGCCTATGCTTTTAAACATTTGCTATCAATGATATTCTTTCTTGCGCTGACGTTGGATCTTTTTTAACTTTAATTTATTTATCCTTTTATTATTTTTTATACACAATGTCCTTAATAGGATTTGAAGAGTTAACATAAACAATACTAATGATTAATATGAAAAGAATGAAAATAAAGTATGCATATTATGTTTATCATTTTGATATTTTGTAAATGGTATTAATTGACTAAATTATGTAAAATACAACTTATTTGGATTTTATATGAATTCAAAGTTATTTGGTGAACACATTTGTTATATTTGAAATGTGATATAATACCTACAAGAATATCCTAAGGATAGATCCTAACTTACTAGTTTTAGCTTAATTTAAACACATAATTCAAGTCTGAAAGATACATCAAAATATTAAAGAATATAGCAAGTTTTAAAACCAAACACATTGTTGTAGGTAGTATTTTTGTAGGTAGATGTCAAAGATTCAACATATCTTAATGTACATATAACAATCAAATAAAGTTCAATTATGCAAAATAGAAACATAAACCCTTTAAAAATATGCAATCTATGTTATATAAAAATTAACAAGAATGCTAGCTAACTAATTATAGGAAGAACATAACCCAAATACAAAAAGCCTATTTGGGCTTTTCATCCAGCTTGAGTAGCAATTTAAATTTTGTTTTACTCATGCATTGCATCTATATAAAAATGAAATTAATAACCCAACAACACATGGAAGACATCCATTAGAATGATACACTCTAAACCTCATCTTGATACTCTACAATGTTAAAAGTTACCAAACATTAATTTATCACAAACATGTAACATTGCTTCTTGAAATGATATCATTGGTTTGTATTACATACCTAGATGTCTTTTGTTATATTAACCCTAGTTTCTCCACCATTCCTAAAACTGAAATGCTCTCTATGCTATTAATACTATGAAAACATTATAATATATACCTTTGGATCTACACTTAGTTTGGAAAACAGTTTTACCGATCCACTTCTACTCCATCGAAAAATGTTATTATGGTGAAGTTTGTTTTTTTCTTGTCATCATATTTTCTCCATGTTTTAGTGCTTACTATTAGAAGAATTTATTCTTTATGGAATTCTTCTGCTCATGTCAATTGCATATGTTATTCTCGACTACATGTTACTTCTCTTTATACATTCATAATGTCTTAGGATTATTCTACGATTTAATTACAAAATGTTAACATTATGTAAAATATGATAAATAATTTTTCTTAGATTTAACTATCATACAATTTATCTGTATTGATATTAATAAAAAGTTTAGAAAACATATTTAAAATTAAATATATGATAGAAAAATTGATTTAAAAAAATTATTCGAATTGTGTAATCACTAATTGAATAATTCAATAAAGTTTGTAAACATATTTAATCTAATAATTGTATTTTATTGGGAAACAAAAAAATATACCTTAAAGAAATACTAAACATTATATGGAATTAATGGTTATGATTTTTTCAAATCACAATCCAAATTAAATGATTTCATAAAACTAAAGTTAAAGATTAAATAACAACTCTAAATTTAAATGAGTGATACATTTCAAATTTAATTTAAAAACAAAAAATATTTGATAATATTTATAATCATTAGCATACTCATAACATATTATATAAATAAAACAACAACAATATTGACATTATATGAAAAAATATAATATATGTACATAATATACATATCAATATAGATGTCAAATATACATCTCATCAAAATCAATGTAGCATTTGGTTGGCCTTCACTATGAACCTACCAAAAAATCGGTGAATTATGTACAAAATTGGGGCTCCACCAATATATAAAAGATGGTCCTAGCCCATATACGACATATCCACATCCGTGGTGGTGGAATATTGAGATCTCACTATAGGAAAATTTGTCTAGCTCCATCCTCTATTAGTTATGCTTATTGATCTCTAGCCACCATCCTAAATGGAGACACTGAATGCCACAAAAGTGGCCATCATTTGGTAGTGACATTGATACAATCCTCCTCATTTCATTTGGTAAAGCACATGTATCCCCTATGTTAGGTAATCCCACCAAGGTCACATTAAAATTCTACCACAAATACCCCACCTACATCTCAAGGTTTGTAGTCTCTTGTCTCACCTCTACTAAAAGGTGCTTTATAGATCTCACTACTTCTACTTCCTAGTCATGAGATCCCATGAATTGTCCCAACAAATAAATATTTGTAGGCATTAAATGCAACACTACTGAAGGCTTCAACACTATTGTAGACACAATCCTAGTCAACTCTTGCCCCCTAGTCCCAATATTTGTATGTCGCCATAATAAGCACATTAGTCACATACCACTATATAATACACAAATCAACTCAAGTTAAATAGAAATCACATGACTCATTAAGTGAACTCCATTGATCGTTAAGAGGGAGGATCATATTAGGGCATCCCTAAAAAGCTATCTTTCCATATGGATAATGGATCAACATTAGTGGAATCCTCTTCCAATGATCCAAGAAATCTCACATAAAAATAGTCCATATGAAAACTAGGCCAAACACCTCCCCCTAGCTTTGCATCCCTGACTCTCATAAGCCCCAAAAATGGACATATAGTGAAGGTTGTGACGAGTCCCATAATAGGTACATTTTTAATATGAATATGCCATCCTCTAGCCACAATTTAACATGTAGACACAGGGCTCCATCTACATGGATGAGCTTCTGAGGTCATTTGAGGGGTCAATTGATTAGTCAAGCTATCCTCCACGAGTACATGTTTCCATGGATTCTCCTCCACCTCTATCTCATAACACTCATGTGGAGGAGATTAACTAAGTACAACCACATGGACCAACAGTTGAGGTAAACTTTTTTATTCCTAAGGTTTCAATTTATTTATTTATTCTTTATTTTTAAATTTACATGCATGCTAATTAATTCGTAAACTAATTATCATTTTTCCTTGTCATTGTGTACACTGGCTTATGTGTAGAGCACTATCTATGTCACAATTATGTGGATGCATGAGTGGGATGTTGTGTATAGAGCCATTCACAATGTGGGTCCATCGATGCAAGGCCCAATCTTTGAGCCAGAGGTTGGGGAGCACCAAACCCAGATTCATCAGATCCCCATCCTATCTAACTTGCATTTGAACTTGAGTGAGGTTAGTAGATTCATATATGTAATTAGTTTATGGATGCTTATTATTTTAGTTTATGGATGTTCATGTGATATTTGTAATTTGTATATATTTTCATATGGATAGTTTATTGATACATTCATTATTTCACTATATGGATTTGTGTTAATCTTGTTTATGGATGTTCATTAATTTTTTCAGTGTATGGATATGCTAAAATTATTTCACAAGCTTAAAATGTTTTCTATATATTATAACTTTTATTAAAAAATATACCAATTTTGATTTCTAGTTTCATAGACTAAGAAAATAAGTGTAATCTTAAGTTATGATGCAAGTCACTATGATACTTAAAATGAACTAAAATATATGATGGTTGAATTAAAAAACACAAATATTTTTGAAATAAGTTTTAAATTCAATTTTAAAAGATGTCTGGTAAACAAAAAATAAGTTTAATTCAATTTTATTTATTTTGAGGTCATCTACAAGAGCTTATTCATAACATGATATTTAAGTCATATGCATTGGAATTTAACATACCAAAAAATAATTAATGATATATGTTTCTATAATTTTATATATAATTAAATATGAACTTTCCTAAAATTACTTGGTTATCTCAAGGTTCAATTAAAAAACACAAATGAAATTGAAATAAGTTTTATTCAATTTTAAAAGATGTCTTGTAAACAACAAATAAGTTTTATTTTATTTTATTTCGTTTGAGGTCATTTATAAGAGCTTAGTCATAATATGATATAAGCATAATATTACTATGATGTAAGTCACTTTGATACTCAAAATGAACTAAAATATATAATGTATCAATTTAATATCGAGCATGGAAAGAATTCAATCATGTTTCATATTGGCTTGTAAAAAGTGCCTTTTAGTGCAATCAAAATGTATGTTATTATTTTAAATTCATTCATATTATAATAATAATAATAAATAGATTTTTTTTGTGACCCATCCATATATCATTACATGATTAACTTTTTTAAGTATTTCAATCAATTTCTTAAATCTCAAGGTTCAATTAAAAAACATAAATAGCATTGTAATAAGTTTTATTCAATTTTAAAAGATGTAATGTAAACAACAAATAAGTTTTATTCAATATTATTTCTTTTGAGGTTATTTACAAGAGCTTAGTCATAACATAATATAACTTAATCATATTGGAATTAAATATAGGTCAAAAAACAATATATGATAACATTTCTTATAATTTTATATAAATGTTATCAACTTTCCTAAATTACTTAGCTATCCAAGATTAACATCAATTCCCTTATATTGAAATTAAAATTTATTCAATTTTAGAAACTCAAAATATCATTGAAATAAGTTTTATTCAAATTTATTTTGTTTGAGGGTTATCTTACGAATTTATATATATTATATATAATAATATATATTTGTTTCACTTTTTACAATCCAATATGAAGCATGGAAAATGAGAATAATAAGAATGTAGTTAATTACAAATAGTTTATAGTTTCAAGAAGAAAACATTTCAATTAAGTGAACATTTTATTTGAGATGAAAATTCAAGTCTTTTATTTATGGTTGAATTACTACAACACAGAAATCAATGCACATCGTCAATAATTTTCTGTGCTTACACTGAAATCAATGCACAATGTTAATCTAATTATCTTGAAATTAATGTACACCATATAACTAGTTACATCAAAACATAAATCAACATCTTCACTGAAATCAATGCATCTAATACAAGAAATCAAATAGGATGTGAAATCAACATCTACACTGAAATCAATGCATCTAATGCAAATAATAAAATAGGATTGGAAATCAAGATATACACTGAAAGCAATGCATTGAGTGAAAACAATCAAATAGGATTAGAAATCAACATCTACATTGAAATTAATGCATCTAATGCAATAAATCAAATAGGATTAGAAATCAACATCTACAGTAAAATCAATGCATCTAATGCAAGAAATCAAATAGGATTAGAAATCGACATCTACACTGAATTCAATGCATCTAATGCAAGCAATCAAATAGGAGTAGAAATCAACATCTACACTAAAATCAATGCATCTAATTCTAGCAATGAGATAGGATTAGGAATCAGCATCTACACTAAAATCAATGCATCTAATGCAAGCAATCAAACAAGATTATAAATTAACATCTAATTTAATGAACTAAATGCATCTAATGCAAGCAATCAAATAGAATTAGATATCAATATCTACACATAAATCAAATCATATGAGATTAGAAATCAGCATCTACATTGAAATCAATGCATCTAGTGCAAACAATTTTCTTCCCTTTCACTCCCCCCTCCATCTATATCTATATCCCCCTCCCCTTCTCTCATTCTTTATCTCTCTATCTCAGCCCCCCAAACACACACATTTGCCCTCTTCATAAGGCGATCTATCTGCCTGTCCCTCCCTCCTTCTATCTCTCTCTTCTTCCCTCTCTCCCCCTTCCATCTATATCTCTATATCTCCCAATCTCTCTCCTTCTTTGTTCTCTATATCACCCCACAAAAATACACATTATTTCTCCATATCTATCTATATATCCCTCCCTCTCCATCTCTCTCTCTCTTTTCCTTCTATCTCTCTTCCCTCCTACTCTCCTCTCTCCCTCTCTCTCCATCTCCCTTGTCACTCCCTCTCTCTCTCTATGTATTTCTTCTTTCCTCCCTATCTCTCCCCCTACCCCTCCATCTCTCTCTCCCCTTGCCTCTCAAGTCCTCTCTATCTTCCTTCATATCTCTTCTTTTCTCTCCCACCTCCCTCTGTATCTCCCCCTCATCTCTCTCTCCTCTAACTTTTTCATTATCGACCTCCCTCTCTCATTCTCTTTCCCCCTTCTATCCATCTCTCCTTATTTGTCTTTATATCTCATCCCCAAACATAGACAATCTCTCTCCATCTCTTCCTTGTCACTCTCCCCCTCTCTCTCCACCTTTCTCTCTCTATATGTCTTCCTTATTCCCTCCCTATATTTTCCTCCAACTCCATCTCTCTCCCCCTATCTTTCTCCTCCAATATTTCCTCCTCTCCCTCTCTCCATATTTATGTCCCCCCTCTGTCTTACCCTACTCCCCCTCTCTCTCTCCCCTCTCCTTCTCTATTTCTTCACTCATCTTCTCTCTCCCTCACTTTATCTCCATCTCTCCCTTGTCACTCTCTCCATGTCTCCACCTCTATCACTCCAGGTCTTTGTTCTTCCATCCCATAAATATTTGGAGCTAATATACATCCAATATATTAATATATATTACATATAATAACTTTTATATTATATTAAGTTAATATTATATTGATCCAATTATAAAATTATAATATTAACATTAAATATATTAAATATTTTTAATTTAATATCATATTTATAAATTAATATTAAATAATAATAATTTTTTAAATATTAATATTAGATTTAATAAGGTTTCTACATGACATGATAACAAAAATTATAATAAAATTTGGAATTTTAATGTGGTAAAAACTTTTGTGGAATGTAAATTTATGATCCATTCAAATTCAAGGTATATGACAAAGTATATTTTGAGCACGGACAAACATACTTACACCTTGCTCCCATATTGGGCTGTAGAATGTGCCTCTCGGCACAATAACATAAAAAAAGTCTAATGTTGTTCATAATCTAGATCCAGTTGAATTATCATTCTTAGTAAAATAATATTATATCGACTTGGATAAATTATTAATGGATTAAATTTTAGATCTTTATTTATTCTAAAATCTAAATTATAGGATTATGGGATTCACATAAGGATTTGATTTTTTTTTTTACATAGGCTCAATCGAGGGTTTAGGAAACCCTTGATCAATATACTGGAATTTAAAATTCAAGTGCTTGATGGAGTCTTTTAAGTGCTTGATTGAGCTTCTCGAGTCCTAAAAACTAGAATTTTAGCACCCCTTCTGCAATTTTTTCTGCAACCACATTTCGTACCCTAGTTGATCATGTCGAATTCATGAAAGAATCCTCTATCTAATGGCATATGAGTTTGATCACTTTTTGAGTCACTGTACAGTGCGTATATGTGCAATGGAGTGATTTTTTATGTCATACTCTGTTTTATGGTCAACCTTCAGAGTTTTGACTTAATGGTTATGAATTGAAGTGATTTTTGGAGTAACCCTATAGTGGTGTGCTAGATCTCGTGAGATCTAAAAGATATTTGTCAAAGTTATGACATAAGAGCAACAAATCCACTTTGATTCAAGTCCATTATCGAGTTAGAAATCAACACAATAAGCTTATTTATTGTTGAAAATGCAGTAATAAAATCTCATAATGACTTTGCCTTGGTCGAACTAGAGAAAATTTGAATTTCTATTTCAGCAGAAATTTTGGAGGTAGTTAACTAAGGTGACATGGCACTTGTCATTCAGTTAAATCAGTTAATTCAAGTTGGGGAAGCTTGAGTTCAATTCAGTATGTTTGATTTCTAATTTGTAGCAATCTATTTTAGTTAATTTGAGTTATTGTTAGTTTAACTAGTTATAACTGTCAGAAGAATAGGTGGAGGTCAAGTTGTGGAAGTGGAACTTCAACCACACTCAGTGATCAACCAATTATCTGACCAAGCAGACCAAAATAATTATTGTATGCAGAGAATTCAAGTTACCCAGTTGAGATGGAGATTCCAAGGTAGTGTACTATCAGTTGTAGCATATTTCAATGTGTACATGAGGTGCATGCAATCATAGGAAGGACCCTAGGGAATTGCACAATTCAATAGTGGGAAATTCCTAAATAATAGGGGCCAATTTCCCAATGGAACAACACAAGGAAATAGGAGCTTAGAGGGTGCACTCAGGCTTGAGAACACATATGTATTTCATCTCTAATCTTTGATTAATACAATATAGATAGTAAGGGGTTTTGAGCAGTTGCTTTCCCCTAAACAAATCTATGTGTTGTGTGATGTTTCCTTTTGCATGTCTATGATTCTCTCTTTAGATGATCAATTAAATTTCACAGATTAGTAGAGTAGATTCAACTCTTCTGATTTAGAAAATTTCATGAGCAGTATTGAATCTACACATTAATTTCTACATGGCATCGGAGCTGGAACCACTGTGGAATAGATATTTCGAAGTTTCATTACAGAAGATTCGAATTTGAAGATCAATGTTGCAGGTTTTCTTCAGGGCTAAGAAGATGGTTTTCAATGGACTCAGCCTAGAGTATGCCTTGGAAGGAACCTCAAACTTTGTTGAATAGAAGGACCGCATGGAGGTAGTATTAGATGACAATGGGTGGCTAGAACACATCAAGATAGATGTAGCAAATCCCCAAACATATGATGCCCAAAATCTTGCTCAATGGAAGAAATATGTGGCCAAAGCAAGGAGACTCATATTGTAGGGAGTATAGGATCATATTTTCTCAAATCTCCACGAAAAAGAGACTTCATTCGCGATGTGGAAAACACTGACAAAATTGTTTGAGAATAATAGTGACCATAGGAAGTTGGAACTCAAGGACAGGCTTCGAAGTATCAAGATGCAAAAGAATGACACAATTCTACAGTATCTGAGAAGGTTTACAGAGTGTCTTGATGAAATTTCTGGTGTCGATGTTAATGTCTCTGAAGAAGACTTGGTATCTCTAACCCTTTTGGGCCTTCCCAAGAGATGGCATAGCTATCAAGATTCGGTAAATGGTGGAGAGAAACTATCGAGTTGGGAGCACTTATGGTCTGACCTAGTGCAAGAAGAAATAATATGGAATACCAGAGATGAGACTTCATCCAAAAGAAAGGACGAGGAGAATTGTTCCTTGTATGGAAAGGCAAAGGGGAAAGGGAAGAAATCCTAATCCAAGGCAGAATCTAGTCAATAGGGAAATAAGAAAGACTTGTCTAGAATCAAGAGTTTTCACTATCATGAATTTGGGCACTATGCCACGAAGTGTCCACACAATAAGGCAAGAAAGAAGACCTCAAGAGGATAAGTGGGTGAAGATTCAGCTTCATAGTTTGAGCTTGATTTTACTCTCATTGCATGCATGGCCAACATAGTGATGGGAAGTGTGTGGTACCTCGACAGTGGTGCCTCGTTCCATATGTCAGAGAATGGAGATTTTTTCAGGGATTTGGAGGATAAGGATCTCCATATGTATGTCAAGATGGGAGATGATGGAAGGTACAATGCAATCGGGATTGGTACACTCACCTTTAAAAGGGAGTCTAGCTCCCCTCCCAGGCTTTAGGATGTGATGATTTTTCTAGGTCTAAAGAAGAATTGTTGGCTTAGTGGGACTTGACCCAGGTTCAGAAGTGATTTAGCCAAGCAAATCCCAATACTACAGGCCCTTTCGGCAATAGTTTGTGAAGCACAGACTAATGTCTCACCCGAAGTAGTATGGGAGGGTGCTAGAACCAGGTTTCCACACCCTAGGGATGTCTAATATGAGGTGATTGATAAGTGGTCCAACCTTCACACTTCTGTGCTACACGCACCTGCGGGTACCCCGTGCACTGTGATACTGTCTTTGCGTAGTTCGAGTTGCAGTGCGACTCATGTTATTTACCCAAATCTTCCTTAATTAGTCCCCGTTAGCTGATTAATTAGATTAAATTCACATATAAGCATTCATATGAGTATTCATCAAGTGCGCGTAGTAAATAAACAGAGTAAAAGCAATGAATAACATCAACATAAAGATTCCAAAATAGATGCACAAAATAAACTTCTCTTTATTATCTTTCAATCCCAAGTATAGACCCGAATCTACCCTGCACACTCAGATGCAAGGGTCTACACACTCAGCTGCAGACTCTACCAGGCCTCTGTACACTTAGCTGTAGAGCCTCTTCCTACCACTGTGACCTAGTACACTTCAAATTTCACTCTATGCTCTAACCATGCCTTTTCTATTTTATTATCTTCTACTAAGCTTAACTATCTTTACACTTAGAGCCTCGCTCTACTTATACAATCCCATGGTTTGCGGACCATGGGTAGGCCGATACAAATTTAAATAAAATTACAGGGCAGACAAACCTATGACTCATCCTAGACTTCACGCTTCACCCTCACACTTTGTGGAGTCTTACAATATAATTGACCAGAACTTGGGCTTAAGCCCCAAAACCTATCGTGAGGACCCCATACCCAATAAGCCCCCAAGACAATCATCGTGACTCATCCTGAGTCACTCTGTTGGTGCGTCGATCTTTGTGTGGAGTCCATCCAGTAGGTCTCGTGCAGCTTGGGTGTCCATGGCACATTGTTCCGTTGTCTACTATACTTGCTGCATGCGTATCTTTGAACCTTCATGAGCATGGTCACATTCCTATCTAACCGCATAAAGTCCCTGTATTTGTGCTAGCTTTCCTTCAATGGCGGATGTAATTGTGAAAGCTTCATCGATCCATGGCTAGATGCACTCTTTAAGCAAGGCTTCTTTTTGTCGCGTGATGTCCAACTGGTCCTTCAGTTCCCTTGCTTGCTGCAGTTTGGCGATTTTTGAGTAAGGACGATCGTCTACACAGTCCCTCGAACACTATCGTACTCCTGATGCAACTCGTGCACCTCTGTCTCTAGCCACTGTAGGTTTGGATCTTCCTAAAGGTATGCAAGCATTGTTAGTGCTTGATCCAATAGACCAGTGCAGTCCTGTACCACTTGACCAATTCGCTCCAACCCCATTTGGATAGCACGGGTGCATTTCTCTCTGACTTCTAGGGGCATGGAGGGCTACGCCTTCAACCGTAGCTCGACGATCTACAGGTTCAACTCCAACTGAACCTTCATCATTTCCTCCCTGGCCTCACGGACTCTGGCCACCAATCTGTGGACCCCCTCTGCTATTGGTCGCTCTACCGACACTGCCAACTCTAGGATGCTCCTACATGCATCCTCTATCACCTGCTCCAGTTTGCAAGCCTGCGTAACCAACTCATCACGCTAGAGGCTGAACTGATCCATGTTGATTTTCTGCTCATTCAAGACCTGGATCACGTGGCCTTCCCTGGTACGGAGCTCTGTGATGACCTCATCCTGTAATTGGTACAGGGTTTCACACGAAAATGCTACCAAGTTTAAGCCGACGCCTTTCATGCTGCTCATCGCAGCCTGGTCAACTTCACTTGCTGCTGGTAGGGTGCCTTCAGGAAACATGAAAGGGTTGTCCCTACGGGCGCACAATGTCTGTTCAGCCTCTGTAGTTCCTACTACGATGTACAAAGCCATTGTACCTATTTGGGGGGGATATACCTGTAAGCCTTGTAGCTGCACGTTGAGCGCCCCCAACATAGTGTTTTGCTCCATCCTCATTTCCTAGAGTGTGTCCTTTGTGACCTCACGAATCATTTCACTGATGTCACACAGATCACCTTCTGTGAGCATGATTGGGTCAATGGACATCTTTGTCGCCTTTGCCTTCTTCTTGGGAATTGTTTTCTCAAGGACGCATGGCTGCTTGAGTTGGGTTGATGCTAATTTGGGATCTGCGTGCTCTTCTTTCCTATCCACTTCCTCGGTCTGCTACCCCGTGGTCATCTCCTCGCCCTCCTCGGGCTCTTCTATTGGTGCTGTTGTGGTTTTTGTTGTCTGCATCACTGCTGCTGCATCACCCATCTTCTATTGTGTGGCTGCTTCTTGTTCCTGGTGCGATGCGCAGCTTGGTGTCCTCCTTCCTTTGCTGGGATTCGACCTTCTCCATTCTGGCTAAGTCTGAGGTGTGCCAATCTAGAGGCCATGAATCCATCACTGTGAATATCACATCATCTGTTGCGATGAACAGAAGCTTCACCCATTTCTACATTGGATCCTTGCACGCTCGGATGTATAGGTTATGCATATCTACCTTGAACTCTGCCGAGCATTGCAAGCTGTTATAAACCATGGGAGACAGGTGCAACCTTCGGTTGATCCACATTCGAATGCTCGCCTCCAGTGAGGTGTACCTCATGGCTTTGGGTAGATCATGCTCAATACTGGGAAACTGGCTGTCCACTAGCAGTTCCCCTGCAACCAACAAGATAAATAAAAGCAATCACGCATAGTGGAAGGTCTTACCCTGTTCTTGAGCCTCCTTGCAATTCGTTAGAAACTCCTTTCAGAGAAACTGTGCCCAGTTGAACTGTACCCCCTCCGTACACTACTCTGCCAGTGCAATCACAGACGCTGGTACTTTGTCAATGTGACATTTCCTCATCAGCTTACTGGCCAGCAATTGGGTGTCTACGCGTACCCCTTTGTCCTTAACGCTTGTGATTGCATACCCCCACTTTTTCTTCTCTAGTTTATACTTGGCCTTCATAACTTCTGTGACGGCCAGGTCGCTGCTTTTTCCCGCTATGGCCACGCGGTCGTGTCCTTTGAAGGGTAGTCGAGAAATTCTGTGAATTCGGTCATCCGTGATGGGAATAGGCTCCTCCAGTCATAGATACCCATCATACACAAGGAACAATAGCTGCTTGATGACGAAAATGGTGATGGGCGCATGGTGGTAGTGGGGTATCCATCGCAGATGGAGTAACCCAGCCTTCACACCACACAACCATTTTCGCAGCTCCAAAACTGTAACGGGCCCCTCTGAATTCTGCTTCATTAAACTCTTCGTGGCCAGGTGTGAGAACTTCTCTTTGTTCGCGAGGTCCCAATCCTTGAAATCCATGGTAGGTACTCATCCCAAAGGCAGACCTTCAAACATTATACCGTCGGGGAGGAGTGGGATCTGGAGCACACTTTTCGTGGCCTCCAGGTCTTTCGGTATCTTGGCTTTCCCTTTCCATGGGGGGACATACGTGGGTAACTTCATTGCGGAAGGCATTGGTGAGACATCCTCCTCTACATCGTCTTGCACCTCAATTTGAGTGATTAAAGCTTGCAAGTCTTCCTCCTCTTTATCAGAGTCAACGGTGACAACTTTGCCTTTTTCTTCCATTGGAAATTTTCCAAACCGTGGGTTTGTTGGGGATACATGGACTGGGCCCATAGTCTGCTTATCTTTCTTCAGCTGCTACATTCATGGTGATTTTGTAACTTCTAGCACAACTGCCACCTCTCCAGGCTCCTCATGGGCCATATGGGGCTTCGCGATATCTTCGGTGAATCGCACTCTTGTTTTGGCAGTAATCATCATGTCTACAGTCAAAGGTGGTAAGAGTATGTGGCACTTACTGCTCTGTAATTGCTCAATTCTCAAACAACCAAGTGTTGCCTCATGGATAGCCCTGGGGATTTTATAGCATCTTTTGAATTTTCATTCGACCATTCCACCCACTTCTAAGTCATTAATGGCTTCTTGGTGGAAAATCGTCCCAAATATAGCTCTTAATTCGTATCTTAATTGCCCACCACCCACTCCTCTTTGCCTTAAATTGGACATCTTGTCATGAACAATGACACCAAATGTCACCTCCCAACCTACTTGCGTGGTAGCGTAGCCCCCTCTACACAGGCGCAACCCTTATGACATGCCGATCCTGTGCGCAACCTCCTTATTACATAGCTCCTTCACAGACCCTTTTATAGTCCCATGCTCTCTCTCAATTGCTTGGAGCACTGAGACTGTGCTCCCTATAGATAGTCAGGTGGTCACGCCACTTGTCCGAGGCTTCAATTCACCTTCTAGCCTAGTCCATGGGTACTCCTCAATTACCCTCATGACAGTCATCAGCACACGTTCTTCCTTATGTGGTGCGCTCCCCTAGTTACTTTGTCTGGTAAGGTGCGGTCGTAGCGATGGTAGGAGAGTCACAAATTCTCGGCGAAAATCTTCTAATGCAGTAGTATGACTGTCTATATCTTGTCTTGTCATTCTTAGTTTATGGATGAGACATTCTTGCACAATTTCACATTCTAGTCTTTTGATCTCTGTGTCCATTAACATGCTTTTCTTCTTTAGTCGTACCCGATCCTCTTCGAGTTCGCGAAACTTAAGGTTCCCTTGCCAAATGGCTTCCTAAATCTACATATGTTTGCCCTCGCGTAGCTGCATAATTCCTTTGTTCTGGTCCTCACGTACTGTCCCAACCATGGGAGCTATTGCATGAGGGTTCCTTTCCTTCAAAACTATGGTCTCGACTCTGCTCCTCAACTTCATAATCGTCTCTGTGCTCAGGTTCTTACACATGTCCTTATAGGCCCATCGAATCATTGGCATGCGCAGGTCCAATCAGTTCACCTCGCATGGTGAACCCTGTTCAGGACTCCACATACCTTCTTGAATGCTTCTATGTGGAATTTTTATGGTGCATGTCACCTCTGCTACTGTTGTGTCCTGTTCCGATTTTCGATCCTGAATTTGGGGTGTGCTTGTGTGGGTTGCATAGCACATGTATGTACCCATCGAGACAAGTGGGCGTGTAAGTTGTTTCATCCTCGCTAACTGACTTTTTTTTAAGCTGGGGGCTTCCAAATTGTAGGTGCATCATCCTTCTACATCCGCGTCGTTCCCCAAAGTTTCCTTGATGTGTACCCCACCATCATGTGGGTGTTGTGCGCAGTGCCCACTTCAACGCATCGAACCGTTGTTGTTCGGGTACCACGCTTTCAATTTTGCTTAGGAATTTGTCCACCACTGTCAATCCATCATATGTCGGCAACTCTCTTGCTTCCGTTGTCATGCAACACAGTGATCTAACCATCATGTTGCAATTCAACATTGTCATTTCGTGCAACTGATTCTGCCAGCGCTCTACTTCTTCGTCTGAATCCAAAGTGCAGGAGATTTCGCACTCCCATGAGATCCTCCCATCTACAGGCGAATTCACCCAATCCTGGTCTTGCGATGTTATCTTGTAAATACAATCAAGATCATCGTCACTTTCATCGTTGCGGACTGGTTCAGTGTAGTGTGCTCCTTCGGCTGGGTCCAATGCGACTACTATGCGTAGTGACTTTTTCTCAAAGATCATTTTGCGCTTCTTTAGATTGATGACTCTGTTCATGTTGGTGGCCTAGTATATTTCTAACAATGCGAGATAGGGATTGCTGTCATAGAAAATCTCTATTACTTCAAAATTTTCCTGCATGCTTGTGCCTTCAATATCAACTGTTACCCCTTGTAACCTCCCCATGGGCAAAATATTCTGTTGGTGCACCATTCGTAATTGAATAGGGGACCATTGTAACATGGGCTTGGCCATGCGTTCCCATGTTTGCTTCAATAACACATTCGCATCTGAACCTAGATCTAGGGTTACCTAATCCATTTCATACTCACCATTCTGCATAGTTAATCGCATTTCCCTTCCAGTGCACAATGCATGCTTTCCTAACTTCCGGACTACACACGTTTCTCTTGACCTTGCGCACCAGGGAATCAGCTCCTGTAGTCCCCTAACTGCCTTGTTGTCATGCAACAGCTTCATGGATGTCTCCAGAAAGGTAGTGAACATTGAAGGATCCATTCCTGGCTCTCGTTGATCCTTACTACCTGAAGTGGAGGCCTCCGCGAAGCTCTTCTTAGCTTCCATGAATGTCTCCTTTGCACGTTCTAAGTTAAACTCGAGTTCCTTCGTAGGAAACTTGCGAACCCATGTACTTTTCTTTGGTTTTTTCCCCATATCTTCTCCCTTGCCATATCGCTTCCAAGCATCATTTTTACATTCGGGTCCTCTTCACGCAGTTCAGACCTCATCATTTCTATATTCTAAGTCGAGGGAGGCTGGAATACACCTTTTTCACGCATCTTTGTGATCAACGTAGGACACTCTATGGTTTCATGATCAAACTGAGCACAATACGAATAGGATATCCTTGTCAAGTTGGTACAATCACGGGCAAAGTGCCCTGGTCCTCTGCAATTGTAAGAAATTAACCGTTTGCGACCCCTTCCTTGTCCCATTCCACCTCGCCCCTAAAATCTAGTGCAGGCCATCCCTGCATCTGGGTCGAGGGCTTGGGTTTTGATCTACATCCTATAGGCTGGGGTCCGATCCATCATTAGCTCGTAACTACAGCAGGTGCATTCATTGTGGTCTACCCACCTGCAGAAATTACAAAACAATTGTTGGGGTGTTTGTGTATATTTCTACAGCAAATGACAATTGTTCATCATGTGTTTCCCTCCTATTTGACAGATCGCGCACCATAAAGCGGGTGCCGCACTTGGCCCTGCCTGCACCTTCGGTCTCAACAGCATTGGCCCTCCTCCTACCAAGTAGTTCGCGAACACTGGACAGTGATCCTTGTCATGGCCCTAGGATTTGCAGTTTATGCACCATACTTCCTCGCGTGCCTCTGGCTACGGTGCCCTATCCTACTTCAAGCTTTGCATTTCCAAACACATATTCTGTATTTGCACATGGATTTGTCAGACTCCCAACCCAGGGTCTTGTATCTGGGTCTCATGTAATCTCTTCGCCATTTCCAATGCTTCGGTCTGGGTAGAAAGTTTCTGTTGTGACAATGTTATCCTCAAATGCGGTGCCAGAGATGCTACAAACCATGCGTGATGTTGTGCATCTGTCAATGTCATATTGGCTTTGTGGATCATACTCTTCAGCCGTTGATCCAGATCCTAGGGAGTCTCGCTCAGGAGCATTGCGATTTCTTTAAACCCGATGATTGACTATGTCTCTGATTTTGGCCTGCTAAATTATCTGTTCAGTGCATTTTGGATCTCTGCTATCCCTGCGTTTGGGTGGTCATTAGAGTGCTTGATGTACCATGTTAATGTGAAATCCTGCAGCACACTCACCAGTGTAGCCTTCTTAATATTGTTGTCCGTGACACCTTGTGCTTCCCATACTGCTCTTACCACGAACCAAAATTGGTCCGGATCCTCATTCCCTACCCCTCTGAACACTGGTAATTTGATTGTGCCCGCCATATTGAACCGTGGAGGTGGTGGAGGTGGAGTGGGTGGAGATGGAGGTGAGGGAGGTGAAGCAGGTGGCGGTGTGGGTGGTAACTACAAAATCTACTGCCTTATCAAACTGACCATGCTTCTCGGAGAAGCCTTCGTGAGCTCTTCCTAGCTCTCCCGTGAGGGTGAAATTAAGGGATTGTTTTCTAATTCTTTGTTACTTCCACTTATGTAGCTCTTTTTGCTCCACGTAGTCTCAAACATTAATTTATTTGCATAACCCGCTTTTCACATAACAACATCTTAATCCAGGTATTCAAAGATTTAATATACTAACCTCGTGATCCCTTGAGAAAATGTCGCTCTACCTCACTGTAATTGATGGTCATGTCTATTGCGAAATCAGTGATAAATCCTCCTATTATTCGGTCGAGTCAGTGATCTACAACTCGCACTATCTTATCCTCTGAGGCTTCTATTCTGCGTACTAATTCTGGAGTCCACACTACCGGTTGGTTGAGCCTACACCTTCCCTGGATATCAGCTAACCTCGTGATCCACTCATATAGTTCAGAAGGAAAGGATGCAAATAAAATCTCGTGGATTTCTATATATACGTAGTGATCCAACCACTTTTTCTTAGATACTTGCGAAGTTCTATTTTCCTATGTCATGAAATCGTGAATCTTCTTGTCCAACCACTCTTCAATTTCCATCTTTGTTGGGTTCCAGTGGCACGACATCAAACATCCCTTATGCAAATCCTGGTCCCGGAAATGGAACCATTTGTTGGCTTAGTGGGGCCTGACCCAAGTTCGGAAGTGATTTAGGCAAGCAAATCCAGGTACTACTGGCCCTTTCGGCAATAGTTCATGGAGCGTGGATTGAGGTCTCACCCAAAGTAGTATGGGACGACGCTAGAACCAGGTTTCTACACCCTAGGGATGTTTGATATGAGGTGATATATAGGCGGCCCAACCTTTGCACTTCTGTGCTACGCGCACCTACAGGTACTCCGCACCCTGTGATACTGTCTTCACGCAGTTCGAGTCGCAACGTGACTCATGTTATTTACCCAAGTTTTCCTTAATTAGTCTCCGTTAGCTGATTACTTAGATTAAATTCACATATAAGAATTCATGCGAGTATTCATCAAGTGCACATAGTAAATAAACAAAGTAAAATAAATGAATAACATCAACATAAAAATTCCAAAACATATGCACAGAATAAACTTCTCTTTATTATCTTTCAATCCCAAGTACAGACCCGACTCCACCCTATTCACTCAGCTGCAGACTCTACTAGGCCTCTGTGGACTCAGCTGCAGATCCTTTTCCCACCACTACGACCCAGTACACTTCAACTTTCACTCTATGCTCTAACCATGCCTTTTCTATTCTATTATCTTCTACTAAACTTAGCTATCTTTACACTTAGAGCCTCACTCTATTTATACAATCCCATGGTCTGCAGACCATGGGTAGGCTGACACAACTTTACATTAAATTAGAATATTTTAGGGCAAAAAACCCTATGACTCATCCTAGACTTCTTACTTCGCGCCCGCACTTCGCAGATTCTTACAATACAATTGACCAAAACTCGAGCTTTAAGCCTCAAAATCTGCTGCAGGAGATCCCATGCCCAACAAGGATGTGATGATTTTTTCAGGTCTAAAGAAATCTTGTCTCCATTGCAATTTTTGAAGAACATGGTTATGATGTGATCTTCAACAAAGGAAATAAATTCCTGAGAGACATAGCCATGGGACAGGTGAATCAGATCAGGGTTCATGTGAAAAAAACTTTACAAGATAGATGTTGAGGATTTTTCTACATTAGGCACAAAGGTAGAGAAGGTGTAGATTCGTGATGTCAGCAAACTTTGGCATAGAATACTTTGCCATTTTCATCGTGGTGCCTTGAAGATCATGCAACATATTACCACATGCCTCCCTAGAGGAGCACTAGAGTAGCAGGACACATGCAAATTATGTACGTTGGGAAAGTACACAAAATTCACTTTCCATGATTGGGACAACATAGCATATGCAGTTCTTGAAAGGATCCAATCTGATGTTTGTGGACTTTTCCCAATAGCCTCCACTACTAGGCACAAGTATTTTGTCATCTTTATTGATGATTACTTGTGGAAGTGTTGGATCTTCTTCATGCAAAAGAAGGATGAGACTTTTCCAAGTTCTTAGAGTTCAAGGAACTGGTGGAGAAAGAAACGAGAAAGAAGGTGAACGCTCTTAGGAGCGATAATGGAGGTGAGTAAGTGTCGAATGAGTAATTTTTTGTGTGCTAAAGAAGGCATTCAACGAGAGTTGACAACACCCCACAACCCATAGTAGAATAGGGTGACTAAGAGGAAGAACCACAACATTGTGGGAGCAGTACGACCGATGTTTCATGACTAAAGCCTACATCTACACTTGTGGGTTGAAGCATGCAACACAATAGTCTATTTTCAGAATAGGAGTCCTCAACAGATTCTTGGTATGATCACACCAGAGGAGGTTTTCTCACGGAGGAAGCTAGGCATGCCGAAATTCAGGATTTTTGGAGCCACTGTCTATTTCCATGTCTCCAAAGAATCAATGAAGACATTAGAGTTGACAACAACATTGGGGGTATTTGTGGGCTAAACAAAAATCCCCACAACTACCGTGTCTATTTTCCATCCCTCATAATGATAGTTGTGTGACAGGATGTCAAATTTGATTAAGACAATGCGATGTGGTGCTCTCTTGAGAGGGAGATTTAGATCCCACCAAACGAGAAGATTTTAGCTCCAGAGGAGGAGCCTCAAGATGTTGTGGAGCAGCCACAAGTTGAGGAGCAGAGAGTGGAGCAACCATTCAAGAAGAACCATCCAGAGAAGGTAGGAAGCAAACCAGACAAAGCTGAGAGACTTGTGCAGGATGGGAGGGAGAATGTGGGTGCTATTTCAAATCAACGTAGGGAGAGAAGGTCACCAAATCTATACACTATCTACATGGAGGTATTAACTGAGCAAGTAGAGACTGAGCCATCCTCTTTCAAGGAAGAAATAGAGAAACATGTATGGGTTGATGCAATGGTAGAGGAGTACAAATCCATTTTGAAGAAAAATGTTTGGGAAGTGGTCCCAAGACCAACATACAAATCATTTGTGGGTTCGATATGGATCTTCAAAGTGAAGCAAGCAGTAGATGGAAGAAAGAAAAGTACAAGACCAAATTTGTGGCCAAGGGGTACTCTCAAGTGGAGGGAATTAAATATGAGGATACATTTTCTCCTATAGCAAGGTACTCATCCATTAGATCAATCCTTGATTTGGTTGCACAGATGGGGTGGAAGATCCACCAGATGGATACAAAAACTGCATTCCTCAATGGATTTATTGAGGAGGGGGTGTTTATTGAGAAAACATAAGGCTTTTTCACTTTTGTTTGGGAGTCTCGTGTCTGAAGAATCAAGTGATTGTTGTATAATATCAAGCAAGCACCACGTTCTTGGCACACCAAGATCGATAGCTATCTCACTGATTTAGGCTTCACCAAAAGTGAATCAGATGCAAACTTCTATCATATTTTGGTAGAAGGTAACTTGTTGATTACTGTTTTATATGCTGATGACTTGATCGTGATTGGTGATGAGGATTTGATCAGATCTTGTAAGGAGGAACTTACAAGAGTGTTTTAGATGAAGGACATGGGTCTCATGCACTAATTCCTTGGATTGGAAGTATAGCACAGTGATGGGGAACTGTTTGTCTCTCAGGGAAAGTATGCCAATGAGATACTTTAGAGGTTTCACATGGACATGTGCAAACCCATGGAGACTCCTCTAGAAAACAATTGGAGGAAAGAGGATTTCACTTCGAGATAGGATGTCGATGCGATTTCTTATCAACAGTTGGTGGGTTCAATCATGTACCTTGTGAACACAAGGCTAGACATGTTCTTTGTAGTCAACCAACTGAGTCAAGCTATGGTTAGGACAACAAATTTTTTTTGGAGGGAAACTAAGCATGTTCTATGGTACTTTAGAGGCACTACCCAGTTTGGACTTTGGTACAAATAGACGGAGGGAGTGAAAGTGTGTAGATTCACCGATGCAAATTGGGCGGGAAGTCCATCAAACCAAAAGAGTACATTAGGTGGAATTTTCAGTGTTGTGTCTGCAACAATTTCTTGGTATAAGAGGAAGTAGATATCAGTGGCACTCAGCTCAGCAGAAGGAAAATACATGACTGAAAGTCAAGCATCATGTCAGGAGATCTAGATGATAAATATACTTGTTAGCTTGTTTGGTCGGATGATGGATACTACTATGATTTACTGTAATAATCAGAGTTGCGTCAAACTCTTTGAGAATCCTATTTTTCACGATCAATCCAAGCATATTGATATCTGGTAACACCATCTACAAGATTATGTGCAGAGGTAGATCATGTTGTTGTAGTACATTCCAACAAAGGAATAAGATGTTGATATTTGGACAAAGGCCTTGTCAAGAGGGAAGTTTGACTTCCACAGGTGTAGGATAGGGGTGGTTGATAATCTGTTTCTTGCTAAGAGGGAGTGTTGAAAATGCAACAAGAATATCTCAGTTTTAATTTTCCTTGGTCAAACTAGAGAAAATTCGAGTTTCTATTTCAGCAGGAATCTTGGAGGTAGTTAAATGAGTTGACATGGCACTTGTCACTCAGTTATTTCAGTTAATTCGAGTTGGGGAAGCTTGAGTTCATTTCAGTATGTTTGATTGCTAATTTGTAGCAATCTATTTCATTTAATTTGAGTTATTGTCAGTTTAACTAGTTCTAATTGTCAGAAGAACTAGTGGATGTAAATTTGTGGAAGTGGAACTTCAACCATACTCAATGATTAACCAATTAATTGATCAATCAATCCAAAATAATTATTGCATGCATAGAATTTGAGTTACCCAATTGAGATGGAGATTCAAAGGAAGCGTACTATCATTTGTAGCATATTCCAATGGGTACAGATGGTGCATGTAGTCAGAGGAAGGACCCTAGGGAACTACACAATTCAATAGTTGGAAATTGCTAAATAATAGGGGCCAATTTTCCATGGGCACAACACAAGGAAATAGGAGCTTGGAGGGCTTGAAAATTGGCTAAGTGTTGGATAGAGTCAGTCAGACAGGCAAAGGGATAGAGTATACACTTGCATCTTGTGCTCAGGCTTGAGAAAGCATATGTATTTCATCTCTATTCTATGATTAATGCAAAATAGATAGTAAGGGTTATTGAGCAGTTTCTTTCTGCTAGATAAATAATTGTGCATGTGTGACATTTCATTTTGCATGTCTATGATTCTTGTTCTAGATGGTGAATTAACTTCCGTAGATCGGTAAAGTAGGTTCAAGTCTTGTGATTTAGAAAATTTCATGAGCAATAATGAATCTACACATTAATTTCTACATTTATATGTGGTAAACTAGTGTTAAATAATAACTCAAAATTAACCAAATATATTAAAGCCTGTAAATGATAATAAGGACTGCACTGAGTTTCATTGTGATTTAGAGTGTGGATTGAACTGAGATTTGTTAACAATATTGACACTTCTCATTCTTTAATTTGGAAACATTTGTATACTAGAACATAGAAAATATATGTTATTAATTGGCTCATGAAGTTTGAAGATTCACAATTGTGATACTCTAGTTTATTTAATGGTTTTCCTTTATTCCACCATTGCATGTTCATTCCACGAGCATTAGAGTTAAGGAATTGGTTTGTATAAGAAGAGATTTTTATCATTGAAAATTAGAGTTTTGAAAATTATTTCAAGTCACTATAAATGCATTAATAGTTTCCAAACTTGAAAGTTATAGAGAACCTTTTCCTTAATATATTCCTTGTATGATTTTTTTATGAATGAATCATTTCCAGAATTAATTTTAGAATGAGGTAATAAGTTTATTGGTTTTTGGAGAGTTGAAAGGTTGCATATGAACTTTGGAAGAATAGTGAACGTTAGATCTAAGCAAGAAACATTTTCATTTAATACATTTAAAAGTTTACTATTACAGTGAGTGCATTAGATTTGAAGTGGGTGTGCCATAAATAGATTTGGAACTTGATCTTTATTTTCATGGGTTCACACAAAGTTATACAGAGAGTATTCAATAACATTATGCACAACATCAAAATAGACTTGATAGTTTGAGTTTTGCATTGAGTGTGAGAGTGGTTGTCTTACATTCCAGAGGGGATTCCCTAGGAGTTTAATTTCATTGTTTATTAGTTATTTGAGACAACCTTTCCATTTGTCCATTTGAATTTCTTAGTTTGATTAATATTCAAAGATCAAGTTTCCAATTAATTATTACCAAGGGTTTTGTTCATTAATAAGCCATTTGATTTCAGGAATTAAACCAAGAGTTTAACAAGTGTTTGTGAGAAATTAAAGGAATTTTGAAGAATAGGTTAGAGTTAGGATTTGGTTTGCAGGAACCCAGAGTCACTCTCGAGAATTTCCAGTGCTGCACCTCGATCAAAGTCTATGGACCCTGGATTGATATTAAATGTTGGGTCACTGATATAAAAAATATTGCAACCAATAGTTAGTCAAAATAAAAGTTTGATGGTCTGTGTTATATGCAACATATTCTTTGTGTGTCTCAAAATAGCCAAATAAAAAAATGATACAAGGAACTTTTATAGTCAGAGAGTTATATCTCTTAAGCTTATAAAAATATTTAATAACAATCTATAGACCATAATCATTCATTGTGAGTTATGCCCAATCCAAATCCTCCATTCTTCATTTAATGAACTTGGCTTTCTAGAATGAAGATGCAAGTCTTTTAGGAAGACAATTATTCCCATTCATTTTTCATTCTTCATTTTCAATGAACAAGATGATGGAGAACAATATGTGTTGCATAAGAAAATATACATTATTAAAAAATATACTTACAAATGACTGAATTTGCAATGTGGATAATAGCCATGGAATAATACATAGTAAGACTAAATACAAATATATAATTGATTAATAGTGTTGATCTTCAATCCATGCAATCACCTCCTTCAATCCCAAAAATGAAAACAACTCCCCCATATTTAAACCAAACAATTATTTTAGAAAGAAACATTGAATAATAGTAACAAATGCCCAATGGTTTTTTTTGGTTCAGGCTGAGTTTGATTCACTAGGAGTAACGGTTTTTTATGGGCTACTTCAACTTCACATACTTTAAGGCTTAGGCACCAATCTAGGTAGGGCTTGTAAGTTTGAGTTGGAAAATTTCAAGTCCTCACTAGTGATTTATATTGTAATACTTCGATGTAGGTGTTATCACTTAAAACCACAGTTCACCTATGTCCAAAGATTCATATAAAAAAAATTTGGTTTAAGTCAATAGGCTTTTAGGTGTATCACTTTGAAGTTAGTTTTTCTAAAGGTATTGATGTGAGTCCTTGTAAAAAAAACCGTTAGATACCCTCCCTCATTATAGTTAAAGCATGTCTTGTCTTGATTGCATCATTCTGATTTTGCGCAGTTTCGCAGCGCGATCTGATTGGCTAATTTAGCTGTGCAATCATTTTCCACCTTTTCGCAGCATATCATTAAGCAGCCATTTCGTAGCGCGGGGTGTCATTTCATAATTGTCTGCGCTACGAAATCGGGGATTCGGGGTTTTTTGCAGCATATTTTCTTTAAATGTCAAATCTCAGGAGGTGAGTCATTAGAACCATTCATATTTTGTCAGTCGATGTCCTCTCCAGGTCATGATAGGATTCATTCCGCCATC
>APFE030488187.1:0-28025 GCA_000404065.3 Pinus taeda
TTAATCTCATTGAGTAATAGGCGAGATACAACTTACCAATCAAGGATCAGAACCATCCCAATGTAAAGAAAGTTTTAGCCTTGTGAAAATGACATTCCACTTATGATCCTCAGGGAATTTCTTTCTTTGACACCATAACTCTTCGGGCCAATGTTGATTGATACTATGATTTTTTCATCTTAGGGATTATGCAATTAGGATAAATTGTCGTTTTCGCTTATTTTTAAAGGATTTTTGTAGATTAGTATAATAGACATGTCTGTTCACATAGGAAGATATCACCATTATAGCCATTATTTTCCTATAATCTTTTCACTAATATATGAGTAAAAGTATTGAAATTAGTTTTCAATATATCTTGTGTACATTTTGGAATATTATGGTGTCTTTCATCTCCTTAGCAAACTCATGTGGAACAATGGTATCGAAACAATATGGTCTCTACTATTTTTTTATCGTTATTTTCTATGATGATGTTAGGGTATATACACCTAGGCCCTGAGACAAATGAGTCCTCAGAAGAAATTCTTCTCCAGCTATATGGCCCCAGACAACAGGTGAAAAAAACCATGTGAGGTGGGATGTTTTATCAATTTGTTCATCTAGGAATCCATCTAGACATAAGGTAGATGATGCATCATTTCATCGTGATCCTTCAACAACTCCCATAAATGATGGGATAATATCTTTTGAGCATTCCTTTAAGTGGAGTGAAAAATTTCAAGGTATATGTTAGTTCTAATACCCTTAACTTTGAAGAAAAAGTAGATGAAAACTATTTGAAAATATTGCTAGATGAAGAAAATGGTTATTTTCCTTATTCCTAACATTTTCAATAGGGAAAATATTACATTTAAACTTATAAAGTGTCATTCCCACGCCAATCACTATTTGGATTTTCACTCACCATATTCCACTTAGGTAATCTTTACCAAAATTTTAGATTTGGATTGTTGAATCGCTACCTTTAATGCATAAATGGATTTATCACCTTTGAAAACCCCCACTAAATGTGGATCATGAAATTTTAAGATTCAAAATTTTCAAAATCCAAAGTGATTATTTTCTTTTTTTCTGTAAGCTGGGCGGGACTCTCTGATTTACATGTCCATTAAGTACCCCTCAACGGGGGAAGGGTAGCCCAAGATTTGAACCCAAGACTTCCGGTTCGGTGAGACTTCATTTCCACGGCCCTTGCCGCTTGAGCTACCCCATGTGGACCCAAAGTGATTATTTTCATAATTAAGGTGAAAAGTAATTTTTTTGCTTCCGATTTTTCTGAGTTATTGAAAGTGGTGCAATTCATATCACAACTAGACTACAAACACACACACACACACGCGCACGCGCGTGCGCGCACAGACACACGTGTGCGTGTGTGCGCGCACACACAGACACACGTGTGCGCGCGTGCGCGCACACACACACAAAAAGTTTTACAGATTTTTTATTTGCATTGTAGACCAAAGGACATGGAGAGAAACGTTTTTGCATTGGTTGATTTAGATACAAAATTTATAGTATAGTATAATATAATATATTATAATATACATGCACACAAATATATATGCATTTCCAAGGAAATCATTGCAGGAGTTCCTCGTTGCCTTGGAATATATGGATGGTGGGTAGCTCAACCACCATCCATAATAGTGGTTAGTAAGCTAGCCACACACAAGAACAAACTTGTTATCATAGTCTAATGAACCTCACTCAAGGGGACTCTAATTGGGAACTTACTTATGTATGTATATATGTAATTCGCCAACGATAATCTTAAAAGAAAACTCAAGTGATGCTTTCCAATATCTATGGATGACATCCCTTGTAAACATTATTAGTGTAGATGGTGAGCCTTCTTCAAGGGGATTTGAACGGGGAACATGATGTGTCACATACCTCCTTGACCCAATGTTAATAACCACCTACTATGCTTCCATATATGTTATTTAACTTTGATTAAATTTATATTCAATAGTTGTCACACGCATTAGTATTCAATAATCTCATAAATAAAGATAACACATGAAATTATACTCATATGCTTAGACATTCGACAACATAAAGAGTAAGGAGCCAACATACATAACATCCCATGCAATTGAATCAAATTAGAGTTGTTGAAAGAATGTCACTTGGAAAATCGAGCAACGCAACCCAACCTAGAACTAACTTCCTCTAGTTCACCCCCGAACCGAGAGTTCTTGCCATGGATAAATTGCCTCTTGTTGATCTCTTCAATGGGTATTTAGTACCCTCTTTCACGATATGGTTTCTTTTAGCGGCGTCCCGCTTTTATGGATCTTTTTATCCATTCGGCCAGGCTTTTCCCATAAAATCTCGCCTTTCTCCCCCGCCAGTCTTTTCCTCATAAAAGCTTGCCTTTCTCTTCCGCAAGGCTTTTATGTTTTTCTTAAAGCTAACATCTTTCTCCAGCTCAGTAACTTAATGGATATTTATCTCCCAATCCATTAAGCTTATCTAGAATTGGATCTAGAAGTCTTATCATGAAAGGATTATCCATTCCCATTCACCAATGGGATTTCATTTGGCAAGGATCTCATCTCTTGGTGTCTTGCTTTCCAAGTGGTTAAATTATCTTTATTTATTTAATAAAAAAGTATTTATTTTCATTGTTACACCTCAGACCTAACTTTTTTGTTACAACTCAGTCTTAGCTTAGGTCCGACATGATAGCAACAAAGTGTTACATACAACGGAGGGGTGTTACATGATGGCACAAAGCTTTCCAATTTCCTAGTGACATTGATAATAACTTGATGAGATTAATCGTTGGGATGTATGTATTTTCATGAATATGTTAAAATTGTTTTAGGGTCCACGCACACATAAATGTATCAAGCGATACGCCATTTGTTCTTTCTTATAATGAGTAAGATGACTAAGGAGTGGGATTTCTCTCTCCAATACCTATTTGATGCTTTTGATGGAAATATAACGGAATTTACATTTCCTTAGAAAAATTAGGGAGAAAGATGTTGGTGCTGGTTACAGGTATGGAAAATAGATTCCCCTTTATAATACTGCATGTATTGTGGTTATTTCCAATAAATAAGATCTAGACCCAGTATAATTTTCAGAGGCAATCTTTCAATGGACCTAGAATGTATATCTTATGTAATGATTGCTACTAATAAATTTAAAAAGAAATGTAGGTTTAATGATTATGTCTTCCTCTCCCTCCTCAATCTCTCTCTATCTCCTTCTTCTTCTTCCCCTATTCCCCTCTTTCTATTTCACCGTCCTCCTACAAGTTTTAAAATTTCCAAAGTTATTTAATGCATATAGATTCTTAGGAAAATAGAAATTAGATAATAGTGCACACACTCTAAGCACAGTAAGAATCACCGTGGAAACCCTTTGCCGAGAATGCCAACAAAACATAAGGCCACACCTCTCTATTTTTCAATGTAGTAAATTCACCATTTTATTTGAAAAAGATCCATAAAAGGAGGATGAAACTAAATTATATCATAGTGTCCCAAATCCCCATGAGGAAAAACTCTGAAAATAAAAAGAATATAAGTATAAGAGCTAAGTGGGTGATGATATAATGGGCCACAAGGAGTGTAGTTGCTGCATCAACTATCCAAGACCATAAATTTATCATATGAAGTTTGTTTTTGGGTTCTATTTATCTTCTTGGAAACATCATAATAATATTTACAGAAAGGGAGAACACAGACTAGACGATTCCTTCAATTTCTACCCCGATTGCAATGAAAATATTAGAAATGTTGTTTATGACTTGAAACATGTCCCAAAAGTTCAAGGATGAAATTTATTTGTAAATATGGATACAAGGTAAAATATGATTTTGAGATGGTGGAAATATCAAATGATTATTCCTTAAACTCCTCTTGATTTTTTACTGCTCCTTATTCATATTATTTCCTTTCTACCCATCCTCCCTTCTCCTCTTCTTTCTCTTTCCTTTCTATTCATCCTTTCTCGCCTGGTTCTTTTATTATCCCCCTCTTCCTATTGGGTTGTCCCCTCTTTCCTACTCCCTGCCACCATCTTTTTCTCTTCCCCCTCTTTCACTTCATCACTTCTTCCTCTTCCTATTTTACCCAAATTATCCTTCACTTTTTCTTGATTCCTCCTTACGCTTCATCTCCTTCTAATCCCTCCATTCCCTTTCTATTCATCCTCTTTTTTCTACTCCCATTTTGAGATTCCTCCTTGCTTCACTTCTTTTTTGATATCCCATTCTTCCTCTTCCTCTTCCCTCCTTTATCTTTTTTCCTCATGTTCTTCCCCACCTTATTCCCCCTTCTTCCTTCCTTCGATTTTGTCTTCCTCTTTCTCCTTCACTTCTACATTTCCTTCCCTCACTTTCCTCTTGTCTTGACTCCTCTACTATTTTTTCCCTCTTTCCTCCTTTCTCCACTTCCTTGAGAATTGAATAAATCCCAAGGTTATGTTTTTCCACTTCCTCCTATTTTCCCTTCTCTTCCTCCTCAATTTATACTCAACCTATTTCGAGAGTCCTCTTTCCTCCTATTTTTCTTTGACCTCCCCTCCTTTCTCCTCCCCCCCATCTTCACCATCTTCTCATCCATCCTTCCTTCTTTTTAAGTTTCATATTCTTCTTTCTCTTTATCTTCCATATTACCTTCCTCACTTCCCTCTTGTATTCTCTTCTCCCCCCTCCATTTCATCTCCTCCCTCCTTTCCCAATTTCCTTGAGAATGGAATATTACCCAAGGCTATATCTCCTCCTACTCCTACCCTTCCATCTTACTTCCCCTTCGTTTACTCCTCTTTTTCTACTTCTCCTATTTTTAGATTCCTCCTTCCTCCTCTTCTTCTACTTCTTATTCTCTTCTTTCTCCTTCTCCTCCCCTTCTCCCCCCTCCTTTTGTCTTCTTTAGGTTTTCCTTCCCCTTTCTCCTTCTCTTCCATATTCCATTCCCTCACTTCCCTCTTCTCTTCCATTCTTTCCTCACTTCCTTTAGAATTGTAGAACATCCAACGCTATGCCTTTTCATATGGCTGAGTTATATTTTGAAGGTAATAATGTTGGAACAAAGATCTATCTTGGATATATTTGTGTATTGTGGATTGCGTTACTTGTTGTAGTTTATTTTGAATATTTCATTCCTAGGTCCCTAATTATGTACTTTATTCTTTGCCAAGTCCCTAATTATTTACTTCCATGGTTATAGATATGAATTCAAGCGGATTTGAATCTAGAGGTCATGATAATTAAAACAAGAGAAAGGGTAGGGAAAAATAACAAGGGAAATTTTTTTTTTTGTAGACACCAAGGAAGGAAAAACAAAAGGTGAATAATGATCACCTATGAGATATATTTGTTTATTCACAAGTGTGGAATCACTATAAATGAAAATCCTTCGAATTTACAATGAAGAATTAAAATATGCGTCCAAGAATGTTTATAAAACAATTATGGAATATTACAACCCTTGTATGAGGTGATTAAGTGTTTTAAAAAACTTGTATGTACTTAGACTTAATCATATATTGATTGTGATATGACTGAGAACGAGGGGTTATAAGGTGAGGAGGGAATTGGCACCAGTTCAACTAAGTTATGATGTTAGATTCATTTCTTTAATTTAAGTGTGTGTATATATATTTTTATTCAATGTTGTAGACAAAGTCAAAATTTCCCCTGTGGTGGTGGCTTACTAGTGGTAGGGTATTAGTTATTTACAAGTGTTACATGGTTATTTTATTATATGATAAAATATGTCTTCATTTTCAATATGTATGTTTGGTTTTTTTTTGGCTCACATGGTGTGAAATTAACAGTGGTGCCTTACTAGTGGTAGGGTTTTAGTTATTTACAAGTGTTACATGGTTATTTTATTATTTGATAAAATATGTCTTCATTTTCAGTATGTATGTTTGGTTTTTTTTGGCTCACATGGTGTGAAATTGATTGAATGTTAGTGTGTTCAAATTTCAAAATTTCATTTACGAATACATATTTTGTTTCTCTCATGGTAACGTGAGAAATCACTTACAAACTGTTGAAAAATGTGCAACAAGAAATGTTAAATTTAGAATGTGCTAAAAATAGACCTGCTAAAAATAGCATGTCCAAAAATAGCAGTTTGGCCAGTGAGGTCATTGGCCACATTGGGTGAGAGGTGAAACTGTTAAAAATAGAACGTTCTAAAAATAGCATTTCTGGGTCCATTCCTATTTATAGTAGTCCCTAGTCTATCCATAGGAAGTAAAATTAATTTTGGTCTTAACAGCAGTGAGAAATATTAATTAATTAATTCTCCATGAGTTAATTAGTTAAGGAAAATCAAACTTGAAGTCTTTGTGAGAACATGCAATAATTTCTCCAATGATTGGGGAATGTGTTCTTGATTTACTCCACTGATTGATAGAATAAGTATGAGTTCTATAATGAGAGAATCAGTTGACTTAGTTCTAACTAGTAAAGTCCAGTTAGATTATTTTAACAAGTCATTAAAATAATAAAATATAGTTTGTTAATGCTTGCATGCATGTGACAACTATTATTTTAGATAACTGAGAATTCACTCATGGATAACTATTGCATGTCAGTTCTGTCAGAGATCCAGTTGAGATAAGATGTGGGACAGTGTACTATCAGATGCTTGGATGTTTCTAGTAAGTATTCCTTCCATGGAGAAGGATCTATTATAGGAGATTGGAGGACTTGTGGCCTATATATTGAGGTCTATGTAGTCCATGGTTTTCATCTTCTGATTGAAGATCATCAGGATCTTTTGAGTACAGAGAGAGCAGGATAGCTATTGAGTTGATTCTTTTTGTATGTTGAAGAGGATTTCCACTTGATTGATAATACATGGTTGGGGCTTTATGTTGGTGCTTTCCCCTGGATATATCCTGTGTTATATGTGATTGATTCCTTCTTATCAGTTATATGTGTTCTTATTGATGTTTCTCATGGTTGGTTAAGCTTCCGCTAAATTGTTTGTAGAAGTAGATCAAGTGTTTTACTTTAGTACATTGCATTACCAGGTGATCTATAGGTGGGAAATTTCTACATGGTATTAGAGCTAGCTGATTTGTAGAAAAAGTTCTACATTGTATCAGAGCTAGTTGATTTATAGAAAAATTCTACAAAATTCTACATGGTATCGGAGCACAGGGTATCAAGGAGAGAATAGTATAATGAGAGGAGATTTCAAAGTTTTGAGTTTTGGGCCGAGAGTTTGCAGAGCAGATATGAAAATTTCTGTACAAAATTTTCAAAAATAAATAGCAGATTTGGATTCTGTGCAGAAAAATACCCAAAAAAAATCGGTTGAATTGGAGTTGGGATGAGGGAGATATCGCTGATTTAAAATCATTTTTTTTTCTTAGAAAATTTCACAACGGCAGGAAAGTGGAAATAGATTAGTGTGCTAGCCAAGAATCTGTATGCTCTTGAGGTTCAAAATGCATGCAAAGCCTTGAGCAGCAAGGCAAATGATGGAGACTTGGTGGTTGGGAGGGAGGGTATATTACCTCTCAACATGCAGAGCCATAAGAAGTCTCAGACGATTGTGGAGGAGCCATGATTGGTGCAGCAACTTCAGGAGGTTGTGGAGCAGCCATAACAAGGGAAGCTGAGAGGAGATCGAGCAGAGACATCTACTCATGCAGAGACCTCCATTAGGGGGAAACTTCGAGCCAGGTGGGCTGAGGGATCACATGCAGCCATACCTCCAGGTAGGAGGTGGGGCGATATTGAGTGATCGTCCCAAGGAGGAGGGGCAGGATCCTTGTTGAGTCCCAAACTTGCATCTTTCCTACACCTTTTTCTAGATTCTTTCCATTCATCTGAACCTCCCAAGTCATCAGTATCATTGCATATTAGTTATAAAAGAGCATTTAAAGTGGTTTCTTAACTATGTCTTTGTGTTGCTGTTTGAACTAGATTTTTGCTTATGAGCTGCGGAATCTTGTCACTTTCCGCAGCCAGCTCAACTTTCCGCAGCTTTTTTGTTAAAGTCTATATTGCCGGTGTCTTCAGGCAAATCGAGCCACATGGGCAAGTTGAAAATGATGTGGACGTGGACCGAGTCCTATTGGCTCAGTCGAATTCATCAAAAGAGGCCATGGTCAAAGGTAGTCAAGCGGTGGTTAACCTAAGATTCTTGGACGTGGTTGTTCACGTGTCTCTTATTAGCGCAGATTGTAGGAAAGTAGTTATGTCATCATCTGTTATAAATAATGCGTTCTCATACGCATATAGCTAGCTTTTGTAATGTAATTTTGACTGTTAACGAGCCCATTGTGCCGTGACCTTATTTCTATGTTATGACTGCATTTTGAATACATGAGAAGACTCTGTTTATAAGCTCAATTCGTGGTTGATAGCTGACTGCCCGAGGTTGTGCAGAGGGCCCCTGTACACATCGAGGTTTTGTTTATTGCTGTATAGTTTCATGCTTTATTTCTTTACGTTCCTTATGCCATACTCATTCACGCATATATATCGCATTGCTTATGGTATTCACGTTTTATTTCTGCCCATAATTTTACATGATTTTATAATGCTGTTAACTGATCAGTGTCTTTGTTCCAGATTACAGTAGGCAGCCCGGGCATTTGCACATAGTTTTACAATGACTAATGACATGGAAACAGTCTTATCTTTTTGCTGATTTATTTTTCTTAGTTTTTAATTCCATCACTGTTTTATTTAGTTCAGTTTTGCACATTTGCTTTATTAGTTAGATTAGCTATTAAATTACTCATGTCATTATCAGTTACCTCCGAAAGCCATAGCGAGACTAATGGCGAGGGATTGAAGTATGAGTATGTAATTTGATATTAGTTTATTTTTCTGCAAATTAGATATCAGATTGCTCAAGTTGTTTATGATTACCTCGAAAAGCCATAGTGAGACTAATGGTGAGGGGTCAGAATATGAGTTGATGTAATTTGATTTTAGCTTTACTTTGCTTGCAATTCTTGGATTTCTTTGAGAACAGTTTCTTTTGTATTTAGACAGCAGCAAGGGTAATGGGTTTCATGATCAATAGTTCACTGTTTTTTTGACTAGTATAGTGGCGCATTTTCATTTTATTTTGGGAATTAATTTTGTCATTGCATGTTTTAAACCCCTTTTGAAGTTTGAAGTTTGGGAAATCATTATAAAGGACATCATTGCCTTGAACATTTATATCCATACTTATCTTTTAGAATTTCCCTCTCACATTAGGAAGCCAACCAAGATAAAAACCCCCAAAACAAATAAAAACCAAAGACGACAAAAAGTAAGAGATAGGTTATCTTGCACATATAGTGCGGCACACTTCGTCAGCTTACGAATCTCGGATTGACAATTAAATGCAGCAATTTAGGACACTCTAAATTGACCAAACAATCCTTGAGGTACCCAACCTCTTGGATGAGACCTTGCTACAGGAGCCCCGATGTGGAGTAGCAGGAATTGACTGATTGGGTAGAGACAGATGCGGATGGAGCGACAGAGAGAGCAACAGTGCAGGGAATCCCAGGACAGCACATAGCTAGCTGGTTGCAGCAATGCGAGAGGCACAAGTGTTTTGCATAGTGCTAGGTGGCACAAAGAGGTGTGCAATGGTGCGAGATGCATGGAGATGTTGCAGTAGCGCAGATGTCAGAGAGGGAGAACTTGTCAGCAACAGGTAGAGCTTCAGCATCAGAGTATGTTCCCAGCCCAACAGAGTGGTGAGTTGGGAGTGTTTTTGTTCCAAGTGGATCGGGTAGATGTGTTGCATGCAAAAAATTCCAGAGTTACAGGATCGGGTTCGAGAGGAAGCCTTTCATGTTGAGAGGGAGTGTTGAAAAACGTGCAACAAGAGGCGTTAAATTTAGAATGTGCTAAAAATAGACCTGGTAAAAATAGCATGTCGAAAAATAGCAGTTTGGCGAGCGAAGTCATTAGCCACATTGGGTGAGAGGTGAAACTGTTAAAAATAGAAAGTTCTAAAAATAGCATTTCTGGGTCCCTTCCTATTTATAGCAGTCGCTAGTCTATCTATAGGAAGTAAAATTAATTTTGGTCTTAACAGCAGTTGGAAATATTAACTAATTAATTCTCCATGAGTTAATTAGTTAAGGAAAATCAAACTTGAATTCTTTGTGAGAACATGCAATAATTTCTCCACTGATTGGGGAATGTGTCCTTGATTTACTCCACTGATTGGGGAATGTGTCCTTGATTTACTCCACTATTGGGGAATGTGTCCTTGATTTACTCCACTGATTGAGGGAATAAGTATGAGTTCTATAATGAGAGAATCAGTTGACTTAGTTCTAACTAGTAAAGTCCAGTTAGGTTATTTTAACAAGTTGTTAAAATAATAAAATATAATTTGTTAGTGCTTGCATGCATGTGACAACTATTATTTTAGATAACTGAGAATTCATTCATGGATAACTGTTGCATGTCAGTTCTGTCAGAGACACAGTTGAGATCAGATGCGGGACAATGTACTATCAGATGCTTGGATATTTCTAGTAAGTATTCCTTGCATGGAGAAGGATCTATTTTAGGAGATTGGAGGACTTGTGGCCTATATATTGAGGTCTAGGTAGTCCATGATGTTCATCTTCTGATTGAAGATCATCAGGATCTTCTGAGTACAGAGAGAGCAGGATAGCTATTGAGCTGATTCTTTTTGTATGTTGAAGAGGATTTCCACTTGATTGATAATACATGGTTGGGGTTTTATGCTTGCGCTTTCCCCTGGATATATCTTGTGTTATGTGTGATTGATTCCTTCTTATCAGTTATATGTGTTCTTATTGATGTTGCTCATGGTTGGTTAAGCTTCCGCTAAATTGTTTGTAGAAGTAGATCAAGTGTTTTACTTTAGTACATTGCATTACTAGGTGATCTACAGGTGGGAAATTTATACATGGTATTAGAGCTAGCTGATTTGTATAAAAAGTTATACATGGTATCGGAGCTAGCTGATTTGTAGAAAAATTCTACAAAATTCTACACAACCTAGTCATATAATTGTGTGGGTATGCTAATTCATATATGAACCTTTAAAAGTAAATAAGTAAGTTAGCATCAACGAAGTTAGATCCTTTATAAAATTTTACAATTTCGAATTAAAAAACTTTAGAAAGATCAAAGTTTGATGTCATATACTTTATATATGATAAGGCCTCTATTTGGATAATATGAATATCATAACATAAATTTGGATCCTAAACCTATATATTGAGGAAACCTCTATTTGCATAATATGAATATCATAACTTAAATTTGGATCCTAAGCCTATCTATTGACTAAGCGTTTCCTCGCAAATATCTCCAAGTTGGACATTTTTGACATTTTACCACACAACATTTTGATTATTATAACAAATATCTATCTTTAATTTGTTACACTTGAATTTTTTGAAATTTTCACTGAGATTTTATGATATTATTGTTCCCAAAGACACTTTTTACAATCAGTGGAGATGTGTAATTCTTTCCATTCTCAACATTGAGTGGACAATTGGCTCTACAACCAGCATAGGGTAAACACGTTTACATGTCTGCTTAATATGTTGAATTTATATTAATATGTCCAATTAAATTGATAAACATTTACATGTGTTTAAATTAATATAGAGCCCAAGGGAGATGTTGTACTATCCTCAAAAAGTTAAAAGTAATAGAAATAATAAAATTCAAATTTGTTACATTGTGATTTCGTTTTCATTAATAAAATTACTAATAACATTTTATATTAAAAATGGAAGAGGGTAGATGGCCTAAAGTTGTCTTTAATGACAGATTGCGCAAGAGAAAAAAATACTTATGCACCAAAATAACAAATAATTTAGTAAATGGGGTAGTTGCTTGAGGTGTGTCCTGTAAACAACAAAGAGATAAAAGCTTTTGTTATGGAAAAGTTCCACAAGCGTACTTTGGATAAGGAGCTAGGAAGAAAGAAAAAGTACTATACTGAAGTGTTTATTCCCACTCATAGTCATCAACCAAAAGCATACATAGAGGCCAATATCTCTTGGAAAGCCAAAATTCTTATTGCTAAGCTAAGGACTAATTCTCATCAACTCCGTTGTGAAAAAGTTCCACAAGCGTACTTTGGATAAGGAGCTAGGAAGAAAGAAAAAGTACGATATTGAAGTGTTTAATCCCACTCATAGTCATCAACCAAAAGCATACATAGAGGTCAATATCTCTTGGAGAGCCAAAATTCTTATTGCTAAGTTAAGGACTAATTCTCATCAACTCCGTTGTGAAAAAGGGCGCTGGAAAAGGCAAAAATAAGTGTCGGAGGAAAGAGTATGCATTTTTTGCTCTTCTGTAAAAGTGGAAACAAAAAATCATTTATTTTAGAATTTGAGGCCTTCAAAGACAGCAGGGAAAATTATGCAGATATGCGGCAGCTAACTCTTGGGATAATCTATTTAGTGAGGGGTTTGTCGAGAAGTTGGGAGCATTTATTTTGAAGCTTTCACATAAAAATGGCCGAATACATCAAGCAGATGAAGAAGAATTATGTCCCATATGTTATCTTTAGCCTCCTTTCTTCTTTCTTTCTATACATATTACATTAAAATATAGAAGTAACAACAATAAGTTAACAACGATTTTACCTTATAAAATATAATATTGATTATGTAACCATATTTAAATTTACACATAAACTTACAATATAACAGTATCTTTAACCATGGATATTCACATCCACTTTGCCATAGATGTTATTAACTTTTAAATAGGCTTTGTTACAATAACATGGGCCAATACGATGGTTCATAAATACAATATGCTAAAAAATCATCTCTCAGTCATACTCAAAATATTTTATAAATGCTTTTTATAATATTTTTCTATTAAATTTAAAAAATATATATTATAATTACTTTTGAGATATATCTACACCTCTATGAACGAAAATATATAAGATATAGATAGCAGCTATAAATTAAGATAAATTAAAATAATAATTTTGTAACCATATTTAAGTTTCATAAACAAGCACAAAAACTTAATACTTTCAATATAACCAGATTTTTAACCAAAAATTTTAACCATACCGTAGTGTGGGCCAATAGGATGGCTCATCCATACCACATGCCCAAAAACCATCTGTCATTTCACAATCAAAATAATACTTACAATTAAAAAGACTTTTCACCATGAATACTCACCCCACTTTACCATGGATATTATTAACCACGCCATACCATGGGCCAATACCATGGTCCATCAATAACACATGCCCAAAATGCATCTCTCATATCACAATCAAAATATTTTATAAATGAAAAGTTTAAATTATTTTTATTACGTTTTTGGGGTTTTTGGGCCAAGAGACACTCTCCATCCTAGTATGGAAGTGTTTTTGTAATGTCCAATTATATTATGTTATGCTCGAATTAAATAACAATAAAACACAAACTTAGCATTTAAAATATTTTGACTGAGTGAAATTATATAAAAATTAAAATTAAACTAAAAAAATAAAATTAATAATTAAAACTATCTAGATCCATCTTAACTTCCGGAGGGATCAAATTTATGCAGTTGCAAACCTTTCTTCAAGTTTTGCACTGATCCCTCATCCGGATTTAAGATGGATCTAGAGTGGTACTAGATCATTTCATAATGAAGATATCATATTAATGTTTTTCATATGCACTAGTATGACACTTGGGAAAGTAGACTAGTCGAATTGAGAAAAAGATGATTTAGTCCACTGAAAATTTCTAAGTTTAAAATAAAAACGTATAAAAGAATGTTTGCTTGATCCCCTTAAGCCTAAATTATCTACTATAGGTGAATTCTTATCTATCTAGAATTCAAAAACATGAAAATCATATCAACATATGATGAAGAAAACAACTCCTAGATAGGGGAATCCAACTAAATTGTGGGAGGTGGATTGATGTCTTCCTTAGAGTTGAAGAACTCTAAATTTGCCAATTTCTTGGACAACTTTGTCACTTTAGTATCCGATTTCCTCTTGCTCCTCCAATATTTCCACAAGAACTTTCCCCATTGTTTTCCTTAAATGGTAGTAGATGTCCATTATTTGCATGTAGTCCTTGTATCTAAAGTCAAATTTCCCACCTACTCCAAAACACCTTCATTGGAGAAGAATCTAGGTTTTATTCTATTTGCATGTAGTCCTTGTATCTAAAGTCAAATTTCCCACCTACTCCAAAACACCTTCATTGGAGAAGAATCTAGGTTTTATTCCAGTTGCTCTCTGTACATTTACTATTTAGTTTTACATATCTGGAGCAACATTTCTATGATAGATTCTATTTGAATTCTTCGTTGCACTCTAAGCTTTGGAGCTAGAGGCTCTCAAGATGTTGTGTGTACCTCTAGATGTTGCGTGTACCTCTCCTGTTTCAGAATCCTCTACCTTTTGTCATGGTGAAGGTCAAAATGAAGAGCAGCCCAAAGGATAAAACGAGTCCAACATATCGAAAGGAGGAAGAGAGAGTGGAAGGAAAACAAAGAAAGCCTTACCATGTCGAGTCTTTTGCTTCCGGAAGCAAAGTCTTGGAAAGATATGATCGATTCGAGAGGTTGAAATAAGACTTGAAAGGGAACTTGAGAGACGAAGGGGAAAAGGATACAAGAGAATGAAAAGGATCTACTAGGGTCGAACTGGGCCAACATAAGTAACGCTTATTGGATTCAATAAACACATATGATATACACAACAAGGATTGAAAGAACCACCTTGAAGAAGGAGAGATTTAGAGGATCTCTGAACAAAAGGCTGACACAAAACAAAACATAGCAAGGGCCAAGAAATTCCTTTGTGGTGCCATGATAGGGGCAGGGTGAGAGTGCTGAATAGAATGGATTGAAAAGGACAGCATGCGTAGATTTATAAAGGCAAACTGAGTGACATGTTGAAAGGAAAGATTAAATCTAGAAGGAGAAATGAGAGAATGTAGCACAAGCATTCTTTCATGGACACATTGAGAAAGGGGACGACATCCTCATTATTACCGTGGGAGGTGAAGGTACAGTTCAGATCTTCTTTTTGGAGACCGATCTTATTAATGATAAGACCATATTAAAGGTGAAAAAATTCATTTGAAGTGTAAAATGTCCTTATGTAACATATATTTTGAAGAAAAATTAGTAAAAAAGACTACAATATTTTTGATGGGATTGAAATATCACATGATAAAAACTTGATAACAAAAATAATTAAATATAAACTATAAATAAAATATTTTAATGAGCATTGCCACTAAAATAATTTTCTATATAAATAAATAAATTTGTAATATTCAGAATTAAAATAAATTTATAAAACTTGGTAATTTCAATCAAATAAATGTAATAGGTTAAAAATTCCAAAATGTCATTGGAATTATAAGAAAGAACGTTTTTTTTTTCCTCCACAATGCACCACCCACCCATGTTCAAAATGTTGACGGGCTGCGAAGTCGTATATTGCCAAAATATTATTGTATCAACGTGTTCATATTAATAAGGTTACTCAGATCAGATCAGTGATAGATGGAGATATGGTTCCACCGTAGACTGCTGTCTCTCATTCTAATAAATACATGTGCCGTTTTGTCGGATCGCTCATTTAACGTATTTCTGTTTGTCGATAGATTATTCAAACGGTCCGGTCCATCTGTTGTGTCATGTATGTCGTGATATATATATATTTATTCAAACGGTCTATCGTCTATCTGTTGCGTAGTAATATATATACATGTATATATATTTATTCAAACAGTCTATCGTCTATCTGTTGCGTCGTGATATATATATATATTTATTCAAACCGTGTGTTTTCCGTTGCAATGGATCATTCAAACGGTCTTTCTGTTGTTGTAGTAGTTGTTTAAACGTCGTCTTCCTCATTTCCGTGTCCGTGGGAGGTAACGACGACGACGCCCCCGCTTTTACATATATATTTGCAGTGGAATGGCGCCAGTCAACGCCAACCTCCTTGTAGATATATATATATATATTTGCAGTGGAATGGCGCTTCTGAGATATATATATATTTGAAGAAGTTGAAGTGGAATGGCTGTGAGAGTGCCTCTGACCAAGTCAACGTCAATCAATCCACGTTATAGATATATATATAGGTATATGTTTGAAGTGGAATAATGGCGCCTCTAACCACGTCAACGCCAACCAGAATTGAAAAATCCTTACAAGATCAATCGTGCGCGGTGTTTTCTTGATCAGAAACGTCTTCCAGGCGACTATAAATTGCGATCGCAATTCAATTGAAAGCAAAACCCCCTTCCATAATTCCATTACACCAAACTGTAAGTAGGGATCGCAACTCGCTTCAAGGCAAAAGCACCGCTTTGGCTTCCCATTCCACGAGACTATAAATTCGCATCTCGATTCAATAATTTAACGGAAAACGCCTGGCTATACATTGGGATCGTCGTGATTCAATTGAAAGCCAGATGGCTAAAATTCAGGGTCTATGTGTATGTTTGCTTTCACTTTATCTTCTCATGATCGTAGTTGCAGGAACTTCTCCACATCTCGGTAGAAGCAGCTTCCCCAAGGGCTTCAAATTTGGTGCCGGGTCATCTGCTTATCAGGTTCAAGTCCCTGCCCATTCACTGCATTATTATTGTCTGGTTTCCTAGTCTTAACAAATTCTGACTGAAACTAATTTCACAGGACGAAGGAGCTGCCCGCGAGGGCGGGAAAGGACCCAGCATCTGGGATACATTCTCCCACATTCAAGGTAATGTTGAGTCCACACATAGATTGAAATAAATAGCTAGCTAGCTACACCGTCGTTGTTAATATGATCAGGGGCTTCCATCTCGCTGTTTTGTTTATTTGTTGTTATTGAACGTTAACTTGCAGGTAAAATTGAAGATGGAAAGGATGGTGATGTTGCAGTAGATCAATACCACCGCTATAAGGTACTTGGCCGTTTTCATGCACTATTTGTTTTCAACTTCTTCTTTTTTTAGCGTAGTTGTAGTAACTTGATAGAATTAATTATCTGTAATGTGATATTGTAATCTGCACGCATGCATGCAGGAAGATGTTCAGCATCTCAAATACATGGGAATGGACCTGTATCGTTTTTCTATTTCCTGGTCGCGCATATTTCCCAGTAAGTTGAATCAATACACGTCACTGACTCAACAATGGATGGATTGTTTCTGTGATAATTGGCTTTGGCTGGACTCTTATTTCCATGATTAAATGTCTTCAGAAGGATCACCAAGACACGGAGGAGTCAATGAAGAGGGGATCGCTTATTACAATAATCTCATCAACGAGCTGCTCAAGAATGGTATAATCATTTTTCCGCCGCGCGTTGCGTAGAGCTATATCTATTTTGCACGCACACGCACACGCACACGCACGCACGTGTATATATATATATCTATTTTGCACGCACACGCACGTGTATAAACATGCATGTTCATGTTCATGTAGGTATGCAGCCCTTCGTGACACTGTATCATTGGGACATGCCGCAAGCTCTGGAGGACGAGTACGGGGGATTCCGTAGTAAAAGAGTCGTGTAAGATTCACTCTCATAATTCTCAGCTTTAATTCACTCCTCTAAAACATATCAACATCGTGCCTGTTTCTGTTTCTGTTTCTGACGTGATATACTGTCTTGTCTCAGGGAGGATTTTGGCGTGTTCGCAGAAGAATGTTTCCGAGCTTTCGGAGACCGTGTGAAGTATTGGACAACTATAAACGAACCGCTCACCTTCTCATTATATGGCTACGACCTAGGGCTTCACGCACCGGGTCGCTGTTCGCCCGGATTTGGAAACTGTACAGCGGGGAACTCCGCAACAGAGCCTTACATAGTAACCCATAATATGCTTCTAGCACATAGTGCCGCCGTAAAATTATATAGGACTAAATACCAGGTGAGGTTATGTTCTGTTTTAAATATAACAATTAAAATTCAATAACATGGGACATACGATCGTCTCTTGAATATTTAGACTCAAATGTCGGAAAATAAACTGCAGGGGAAGCAGAAGGGTTCCATAGGCATAGCACTTGTGGTGAACTGGATGGTGCCATACTCAAACTCTTTGCTCGATCAAGAGGCTACTCAGAGAGCAATCGACTTCAGAATAGGATGGTATGTACACACGTGTTACCTTTAACGTAAGGCGGGCCTGAGCACAAATATCAAAAAGAAAATCCATGGAATTAATTTTGTAATGTTCTGGATGAATAATTTCAAATTAAATTTTGAGATGCAAAACATTTTGTGCTTTTGAGGCGCATTAGGATTCATTCCTAACTCTAGGTTCGGCCTTTTAGGGTGGATTTATATTGAAACTTGAAGTTTTGCTACGGATTTATATTGAACACATTTTGTGCGATGCCGCTTTTCCTTCCGCCACATGCATGTCTACTCGAGATGTGAGGTGTAATTTTTGCTGTCGAATTACAGGTTTCTGGATCCACTGACGTCGGGGAAGTACCCTGACTCTATGCGAACCTTGGTGGGAGCACGCTTGCCACTATTCAGCAGTGAAGAGGCCAAAGATCTAAAAGGCTCATTCGACTTTCTTGGTTTTAATTATTACTCAACTGACTTTACCATCAACAATCCCACTCCACAAAATCCCTTGGACACTGACTACGTTCTGGACGCCCGGGCTAATATATCATGTAAGATTAATATCATGTACTGCTGCTTTAAACACTTAATTTCTTGGCAAAGTAGACAATCAAGTTCGAAAACATCAAGTGACTCATGGTATTTTAAGTGGTATTTGATTCTTCTATGGTGCAATATTGCATATATATATTTTTGGTATTAAAACTTCCTTGTTTGGTGCTTCAGATGAAGTAAACGGAGTTTACCTCGGATCCGATGTAAGTGAACATTACAGATTCTATTTATTTTTATATTATAAGCTTTAATGAACGACACAACTTTAAGTTAATAAGCTTTAATGAAGCACAACTTACACTCACTACTTTTAAGTTAATAATATATCTCCCCGTTTGCGGTTTGCAGGAAGGTGTGAGCGCTTTTAGGTCTTACCCTGCTGGATTAAGGGATGTGATCAACTATACGAAGCACCGGTATAACAATCCTCCCATATACATCACTGAGACAGGTACGCGACAATGTTTCAATCCTGGGTTGTCAATTATATCTTCGCTAAAAAAACATGGATCTGATCATTACGCACAACAACATGAATTTTGAATAGGGTACGCTGATTTCGACAATGGCACAACCCGGCTCGAAGAAGCATTGCATGATTCGAGGCGAGTGGAGTACCATTCTCAACATCTATCATACCTACTTGAAGCCATAAGGTGCGTGCAACATATACACGTATTTGTTGTTATTTGAGTTTGCCATGTGGAGTGCGAGTTATTGACCAGGGCTTTTTAATTTTGATAAAATGAATTGCAGGGAGGGAGCGGATGTGCGAGGTTATGTGGTTTGGTCGCTTTTGGACAACTTTGAGTGGGCGAGTGGATATGACTATCGATTTGGTTTATATTATATTGATTACAACGACAACTTAAAGCGATATGCCAGGGAATCTGCCCATTGGTTTAGAAACCTCCTCAAATCATAGAACGAACAAGATTCTGCCCATTCGTTTTACAAACCTCCTCAATTCAATTCAATTCAATTCAATTCAATTCAATTCATTTCTGTGTAATGTAATGCCCCACTAATGGATATAGATATCTCAGCATATTGTGGATGTTTTCACCCACTAATGGATATAGATATCTCAGCATATTGTGGATGTTTTCACTTTGCTGGAGTCCTTTGTAAATGCTATTTTCGCTCACCATTACTATTTAATCAATAGTGTTGCCACTGTTTTCCTGGACCATTATTATTATTTAATAAATTGCAACGGTTTTTTGCATTATTATTATTTAATCAATTGTATCTCAACTCTTTGTGGAAATGTTTGGAGTGATTCAAATGGAAATTAGTTGTTATTAAGTTTATGTAAATTTTGTATATTATTTTTATTAAAAATTTTGTTATTAAATTTCTAATGTGTATTTTCATAAAAGCTCAGATGATGATGTAATTTTCTTTTATAATTATTTTTGAATTAATTTTTATAAAAGAATAAGTTTGAAAGTAAATTTATATTATGTTTATTTTTCTTCTTTCTTTTATAAAGGAAAATATTTGAAATCAAATCTATACTATGCTTATTTTTCTTTTCAACTTTTGGAATTACTAGTCTCCACCATTATCAAAACAACAATTCTAAGTTTCACATCAATTTATGGTAATTTTATTGTTTTTTTTTGGGTGTGTAAAAAGTTCTAAATTAAAACCATTTCGTGGCTTTCTATATAAAAGGTTGTAAATTAATTCATATAAAATTATTATACTACTTTCATTAAATTATCTATTTGAATAAATGATATAAAAATAAATATAACTCATATTACTTTTAAACTTCTATAATTTCAATTCCAAAACCTCTAAAATATTTATAAGTGGAATCACATTGCTTATTATATGTAAATATGTTTTTTAGATGACATGTATATATTTATAAAATAACAAATAAATAAATAATCTGCAAAATTTTAAGTTTAGTAAACTTAAATTCCACAAAAAATAAATAATATAACAATTACATTATTCTATATTGTATATAATTTTACTTATCGTTTCATAATATTACTTTCTTATAATATAGTTAAATTATTATAATTTTCAATTACAATTTTCACAAACTTAATTTATACGTTTAACAAAATGTGAAATTTAGATTTAAAATTTCAAAACAAGAAAATTGATTATTATCCGGTTAATATCTCATTATCTCAAAGCTAAATAAGACATAGAAACCATATATTCATTGTGCCAAAAGATAATTTGTGTACGTTGCTTTTTTGTTATTGGACAAAGAAAAAATCCCATGTTGGGAAAAATAAACGATTTCAATGGCCACTTGAGTAAGGTTGCTTTATATCAACTTTAATTCTTTCTAATGAATAGTTTCTCTACTTTATCAAATGAATATGAGAGAGATTTAGGCCCTCAATAGAATATCCCAACATCTACATTGATTTAAATATTCAATTCAAATGTTTGAACATGCATAGGTTTGTGTGTTTGTATTTATTCAATGGAGATTGATTTCAACAATATAGGTTTGTAGTCAAATGATGTCAATATGAACATGTTTAAAAGAGATGACACATATGAGAAATATTTCATCTCCTTAATACAATTAAGTGAAAAAAACTTTTATCAAAAACTTTTTCAATTAAGTTTTCAAAAGTTTCTTTGTTTCCCAAATCTAGCAAAGTGCATGGTATGCCACACTAGATGTAAATGTTCTTAAATATCATTGTTATGGATTCATCTTAACCACATATCTAGCATGCACCAAGAAGGGCCAATTCTCTTCATGTGAGAACTTCTTTAAGAGTGCAAAATCTGATTTAAAAAAATGGCATCCCCCTCATCCCTTCATAGATCCCAATGAATATACAGTGGCTCTCTCTCTCCATATATGTATATATAATGTGTAAATTTTCTTTCTTTAAAATGTACTTTTGAATGCTATATAGAGTACATAACTAAAACTTGACTTGTAAGTCCAAAATACCTTTGCTCAATATGATGAGAAAATTGGGATACATACATATAGGAGAAAAATGACGAAAATGTAAAATAGTGAGACTACTTCAACCATTTTAACCATTAAAAGTTTCTTTTCTATTTTTTCAAATTCTTTATATGATGAATGCACAATTTCTTTTTAAAACAATATTGATATATACATATTTGACATGTACTCATTGAGATTTCTAAATTAAAATGATTTTTTTTTGTTATTAATATATATTTGAGTATAAGTTAATATTACTTAATCTTGTTGTATATATTTCATTGAACGCCCACATTGAAAACTTTTGTTTTTGGAATATTTTTAAATCTTACATATTACTTTTATTTTGAGAAATAAATGAATTACCAATCTCCCTTTTATTATTCTTATTACGAAGTACTTGATATTTTTTATTTAATTTTCAATTTTCAATTACTTTTTTCTTTGCACATTGAATATTTTATTATAAACTAATTAGAATATTTGATTTTGACATAAATTATTGACATAGATGGTCAAATATTTATTTAATTCTCGTGTTGTAATATTTTGAAAATTATAATGTTTAAACATCTTAAACGCACTTCTCTTTTACCTCGTGTTTACTTTTTAAAAGTTGATATAAAATTATATTATGTTATGAAGACATCGAAATATTTTATTTATGACTAAGACTTTGTGGAAAATTATCATCCACATTGGGTTGTAACATCAACAACAAATTTAGTGACCATTATTAATCATGCTTTTAATTAAAACTAACTAAACATGCATATTCATTTTTGTTTTTTGATCATGCTTTTAATTAAAACTAACTAAACATGCATATTCATTTTTGTTTTTTGATCATGCTTTTAATTAAAACTAACTAAACATGCATATTCCTTTCAGTTTTTTATGATACAGACATTGCTTTTCTATATAGAGAATATTTTAATTGTATTTTAATACTTGGACATGTATCAATTCCATGTTGCCCATGGAGTGAATCACAAATCCCCCTCATACTGATTTGTATAAAGTGCCTCTCAACTCAATCAAACATTGTTGTATATTGATGTGAATTTTATCTAATATGTCCATTATTGGACAATGCTCTTTGTTGTTCACTCATCATCTTTTTTCACATGCAACATATATTGTGAAATACGTTGGGATTTTCTCTTTGCAATTGATACATGGAGCCTCTCATGAATTTATAAATGACATTTTCATAGCATTTAATGAAAGATGGGTACGAGAAAATTTATGGCTTTGAGAATTCTTATAAGTGAGTAAATTTTCAATAGGTTCATTGTTTATTACGTTAAGTTGATTAGAAATATCAATTCCAACATTTGTGCTTTTGGTTGTCTCGGCTACTTAATTAGAAATATTCCGAAACAGATTAAATAATTTATAATATGAAATTATCATTAAATGTGTTATTCAAGCCATAGCGCATAATTTGTGTCTTGTAGGTTTTGGCTCTTAATTCGGTATATTCTTCAATCAAATTTTATATAAATCCAACAAGGAATTGTTGAATCACAAGTTTTAGTTATGTAGTCTACATAACCTAAGTGGCTCGAGCTTTTTTAGCTATGTAGTATAAATTTAAAAAATGCATTTTAAACAATAAAAAGTCTCAATCTCAAGAAAAATGGTATTGCTAGATTTTGCCTATAAAAATCCAAAACATGGGATAGTTAGAGTGTGCCAACTCACAGTCCATTGCAATTATGGAGAAATACATAAAAATTCGATTTGTCCTTCTATCTCAAATAATGATATTTGATTTTCCTATGAACGCTCATTTAGCATTTTCCTAACAAAATTTCATTTGATGATATACTAAAGTGTTATAATTAACTAGAATTAAGTAATCTTAGTTATGTTCACTCCACTACATTTTTTCAATGAAATGGCCTGCAAACAATTTGTTGTGAACAATCATTTGTAAGTTTTCGATTAATTCTCATATCAAGAACTAAAAAAAATTAAGTAGATATATAAGAGGATGTTGGGAGGGAGAAGGAGATCTAGAATAGATCATTATACTATTTGTCATCCACATTGATGCTTTTAGAGCAGAAAGAGTGGAGGAATCAACTCAGAGGACCATTTTTCCTAGTGGGTCCTAGTTTGGTGAATTGGGGTCAAAGACCTTCCGAAAGGAATTCGAGGCGTCAAACAATGTTTTCATGGATACAAAATTATCGCTTAAGTTCGACAATCACTAGAGCTATTTTTCACACAAATGCCTTTCCAATGGTGCAATACATTCCTCAATCGAAGTGTATGCAAAATTTATTCCACCTAGAGGTTGACCTTTATGTTTTGACCACCGTGATTTGATAGGATAACACATCAATCCCCATCATCCATGGAAACGGGGCTAGGAATGTGATCATGATGAAGAAGAATCTAGAAGAGTGTATATTATAGCTATAGTTAAGAGTTGAAGTAGTCAAAATTACCATCTAGGAGGCTATCGAGTTGTGTTATAACTAGGACACTAGGAGGAAAGGAGATTCCATTCTATTTGAGTGCACTTTGTTCCATAGATGAGTGGGGTAGCCAAGAGTTGATAGGGAGAGAACAAATAGAGGTGGTTTGTGCACTATAGAAACACACAGGCCAATAGACCAAATTTCCTTGTACTTGCATCCATTTGAATTCAAAGAAAGAGAGAGAAAAGCGTCCACCACTTCCAGTTGTGTTTTCTCTCAAAAAGTTTTCCTCGGTAATATATTGTACTATTATGGTTGTGAGTAATTTTGCTTTCATATGTTCTCTATTTTCTACATTTTCAAACTTAATTAACCTATAATTCTAAGGAAAATAACCCTCATATTATAGATTTTAGATTTTGAGTGTAAATTTATCAAATCTGTTAGGATGAATTGTCTACTAGAGTATCCATGGAATTTTATGGATCAGGAGGTGTTGGAGGAGGATTGTAGTTCAAATGCCGTGCTCATGATTTCATGCCTTACAATTAGAGAGATCATGGAGTTGGGATAAATTTCAATATATTAGTATAAAACTAAGGTCTGCTTTATCTAGTCACTCAGTCAGGGGAGGAGCCACTAGGGGCTTCTTAGATCTGAATTAATGGTTCCTCTAAATTTGTACTAGTAGTATTAAAATATTACAATCAAGTGGTCGAAAGGCGGAATTCATATCTTCATAAATAATATGCTTGTACAATGTTGGTGTTAGGAAATTTTCATGGTCAATTGTGGAAGACCTTCGAGAAGCCAACTTATGATATCAAATACTGTTGTCCTCGGGTGGATGAGTGCAACAAGGTTTGTTTTAAGGGGTAACTAGAAATATAACATTGAATGGAAGCATCACAAGAAAAGCATGACTTCATCCCGAAGGACATGCTCGAGGACTTCCACTGTGCTCACGCTTATGGAACAACAATTAGCATATCAAAGATGAAACAAATACTTGAAATGTCTTTTCATGTTTTTGAAAATACGAACCTCGTTGTATAAAAAAATTATAGTAAGAAATATCCCAATAACCGAGATAAATAAAAGAGGAGGATGAAAATTGATTATGCCTAAGACAAAGGAGAGAAAAAAAAAGCGAGTAATGATGGAGGATGATCTGGTTGCAGGCATTTGGGTATTGCATCACCTTAGAAATGGTGCTGAGTATTTCTATATTTTATTAGGGCTATATTGTTATTTGCTTTAGATAATTTCATTTCTTGATTTACATATTGAATTCACCCCACAACGTCATAACATTATTCAGTTTTATCACATTATTCCACAAGATATGAAATTATATAGAAAGAACAATATCATCGTCATTGCAGTGGAACATAAATGAATAATAGAAGAAAAGCATTCACACATAGAGACAACATGATTGGTCGGAGACCAAGGAAAAACCAACTACAGGGAAAACCCTTTCGAATTCTTCTTCTTATTAGATTGCCATTGAATGTTTCAATAAAGAGAGTAAAATGACCCATATCTTTAACCGAAAAACTATCCAGCAAGATCAACTAAACAACATCCAAGAGATGAACCAAACAATGCTAATAATAAAAACCTTGAATCAGAAGCATGTGATTAACCATCAAACTCTACGGCCAACAGACGAAATCTTTGGTCAACTGTGAAACTCAAAACCTAGTTTCCAACCGCACAGAGAGAGTGATGTGCGTGCGGCTAAAAGCCTTTGACTGCACGAATGAGCCTGCGTGCCTGTAGTTGCAACTGAAATTTTATGAAGTATGCCTGCGGTTAGAATCCAGAAACCTAAACACACGTGCGAGCTTCAGACCCTGCAATCTCGGCCCTGTACGAACGAATCTCCACGACCCAACCTTATAACTATTCAAGCCAACCGCAAATGAAGAAGAATGATCATAATGATGATGTTAAAATGAGGGTCATTGGAATCGTATTTATAGCCATCCATGGGTGTCCGATTTCTCTTTTGGTCGACCTGTCCTCATTAGGGTTATTTTGAGGTCTAAAATAGGCTTCCTAAGGAAATTATAAAATAATATTGGAAGTGATAAAATAAGATTAGATTACATCATCAAATTTTAGAGGGAAAAAAGAAAAAAATAATTTTCAACTTATCTCCCTATGGGGTTACTCAAATTTTGTGTGACAATATTCATTGGATGCAAAATTTGACTCTTCATCCAAGGAGTACCCATCTTACATACTTTCAGTGGACCCAACTACACATAAAATGAGAAATACATGAAAAACGTGATTGCAATCACGTTTTTTCATGCATTTTTCATATTTTGTGTAGTAGGGTCCATCTAAAATATGAAACATGGGTACTCCAATTTTACACCCAACGAGTACTCGCGCTCGAAGTTTGAGTAAAAACTTAGGGAGATAAGTTGAAAAAGTAGTTTTATTATTATTTATTTTTTAATCTTTTTATTTTTTTACTCCAAAAATGGTGAATCATCCCCCATGGTTGACATCATCATCTTGAATCCAATTGGCTCTTATAAAATTTATTTTGGCTATACATTTTTCTTTGGAGGCCCATTTTAGACCTCAAAATTCCCCTAATGTTTGTTCACATGTGGGCTTTAATTTAGAATAACACTTTCCCTTGTCTAAATTGAGCGCTTCAATAGTCAAAATCAGTCCTCTCGAAAAGAGGAATCTCCTCCCATGGTTGGAATTTATCACTAGGCTTCCAAATTAACACTCCCTCCCAGCTAGGGAGAAATTCCAACTGCATCACATAATCATCGCAAGTATCTTGTCATCAAATCATGTCCTATTTCAATTAACTCGTCATCAACTGTCATCACTTAGCACCACTCATCTCTTCTTATCTATTGATTGTTCCTGCTCATATGCTTAACATTATAGAATCTAAAAGAAGAATAATTCAACATTAGAGGGGAGCTTAGGCTACGACCCTAAATCCATCACTTCTACCCCCGAAATCAATGCTAGCGGGGTTCCAAATGCTACTGCCCAGGGAACATTAGGGAGTGTATCGCTAGGGAGCCCAGCTCAACCTGGAGCCACATCAGGGAGCACATCTCAATCAGGAATCCAACAACAATGAGGAGGTCCTACGGGACACTCTCACCTCATGTCTATGACAGTGGGGAAGGTCGTATGGGACACTCTCGCGCCAATTAATCTCATTGAGTAATAGGCGAGATACAACTTACCAATCAAGGATCAGAACCATCCCAATGTAAATAAAGTTTTAGCCTTGTGAAAATGACATTCCACTTATGATCCTCAGGGAATTTCTTTCTTGGACACCATAACTCTTCGGGCCAATGTTGATTGATACTATGATTTTTTCATCTTAGGGATTATGCAATTAGGATAAATTGTCGTTTTCGCTTACTTTTAAAGGATTTTTGTAGATTAGTATAATAGACATGTCTGTTCACATAGGAAGATATCACCATTATAACCATTATTTGCCTATAATATTTTCACTAATATATGAGTAAAAGTATTGAAATTAGTTTTCAATATATCTTGTGTACATTTTGGAATATTATGGTGTCTTTCATCTCCTTAGCAAACTCATGTGGAACAATGGTATCGAAACAATATGGTCTCTACTATTTTTTTATCGTTATTTTCTATGATGATGTTAGGGTATATACACCTAGGCCCTGAGACAAATGAGTCCTCAGAAGAAATTCTTCTCCAGCTATATGGCCCCAGACAACAGGTGAAAAAAACCATGTGAGGTGGGATGTTTTATCAATTTGTTCATCTAGGAATCCATCTAGACATAAGGTAGATGATGCATCATTTCATCGTGATCCTTCAACAACTCCCATAAATGATGGGATAATATCTTTGGAGCATTCCTTTAAGTGGAGTGAAAAATTTCAAGGTATATGTTAGTTCTAATACCCTTAACTTTGAAGAAAAAGTAGATGAAAACTATTTGAAAATATTGCTAGATGAAGAAAATGGTTATTTTCCTTA
>APFE030488191.1:0-16785 GCA_000404065.3 Pinus taeda
TTGGAACTTGTCAGCAATTCAACAGCCTCAGAACTACCTACCCAGCCTACTTCCTAGCATTTTTTCTCCTTTTGCTTGGGGGTGCACTTAGACTTGCAAACCCATCATACATTTTTCTTTTGATGTTTCCTATCTACATACTACCCTTATTTCTTCCAGAGCCCAGATTAAACTGTTGGACTCTTCTATTTCTCTACCTATCTAAGAGTCTCCCAAGATTAAACTGTTTGGACAGACTTACAATCTCTATATTCTAAAACATGAAATTTAAACCTAGGGAGACCAAGATTAAACTGTTTGGACCTCCCTTTTAACTGAAAGTAGCGATACCAGGAAAACTTTTACAAAATTTGAAGGCAATTGAATGAATCTTGAAGAAGCCTTCTTCATCTGGAGACTGTTGGAACAAATATGGAGCATTGCAGCAAGCAGAGTACGACATATTTGGCCTGTGAAATGCCAATCATGAAAAATGAATACCTGCTGCAGCAGGAGCTAACAGTAGGGAAATCACATTGGAAGAGGTTGAGGAAGCTGTCAGAAGCATGCCAAACGATAAGGCCCCTGGGCCGGATGGGTTTACAATCAATTTCTACAAGGCTTGCTGGAATATTGTGAAGCAGGATGTTTGGGATGTTGTAGAGGACTCCAGACGCTCTAGAACCATTCTCAAATCCATTAATTCGACCTTCATAGCGCTAATTCCGAAGGTAGAGGAAGCCAACACTCCTGAAAAGTTCAGACCTATTGCTCTCTACAATGTCATCTATAAAATAATATCAAAAGTTATTGCCAACAGGCTGAAGCCCATTCTTCCGGGCATCATCTCTGAAGAGCAATCGGGCTATGTAGAGGGAAGGCAGATATTAGATAATATTATTCTTGCTCAAGAGATGATCCACACTCTCCATTCAAGGAAAAAAGCAGGGATGTTAATGCAGCTTGATTTATCAAAAGCTTATGACAAGGTGAGCTGGAATTACCTTGAAGCTATTCTAGACGCTTTCGGATTCTGCAAGCATTGGGTTAACTGGATTCTTGCCCTCATAAAATCATCAAGGTTCTCGATCCTAGTTAATGGAGCCCCCTCTGAACCATTCTCACCCTCGCGAGGAATAAGACAGGGTGATCCTCTATCCCCTTTCCTATTCGTTATCCTCATGGAGGGTCTTAGCAGAATCATAGCCAAAAAGAAAGTTGAAGGGGTAATTAAGGGTCTTCAACCAATCCCGTCTATCCCTGCTACCACCCATCAGAAGTTTGTGGATGATACTATGTTACACGACATCCCCACAGTGAAAGAGGCCTTGGCATTCAAGGGAATCTTAGATCTCTTCAGCAGAGCCTCAGGAATGGAAATCAACTTCTCCAAATCTACGATTTTCTTCTTCAACACTCATCATGCTATTCAGGCTCACCTTTCTCAACTTCTAGGTTTCCGGATAGGCGGGTTACCTTCGAGATATTTAGGAGCTCCCCTCACTCTCCGACCTTGGCAGAAAGTGCACTGGGAAAATATCATAGCCAACATGGAAAATAGATGCAAACACTGGACGCACCAGGCGCTCAACTTTGCTGGAAGATTAATCCTCACCAAGGTTGTGTTACAGGCTATACCGCAGTACTTATTATCCATGTTACCACCTCCTAAGGGGATACTTCAACAAATCAGAGCTATACAGAGATCCTTTTTATGGAGTGGGAATGGGGACAAGAGGAAATGGGCGCTCGTAGTCTGGAACAAATTATGCAAGCCGAAATATATGGGGGGACTAAATCTAGTGGATCCTTTCAGTCGTCAATATGACCTGCGGTGCAAAGCTATGGTGGAGATGGATTAAAGAGCCCAATCTGCCATGGGCCAGACATTGGAAATACAAATACATCCCAAACTGCAATCATCAGGATCTCATAAGATTGCAAGAGGTTCCAGAGGGCTCGCCCATATGGAATCTTGCAAGACAAAACCATAGCCTAGTGCAGGAAAATAGCTTCTGGGAAATACGCAATGGAAGGTTGGCCCTGTTTTGGGAAAATGCATGGCAGCAACTCCCAAAATTGGACACCCAAGAGCTAAGCTATCTCAAACAGATCAACCAGAATGAAGGAAGAAACGGAGTCTGCCATTACTGGGATCAAAGCAGCAGAGATGCAAACTGGAGAGAATGGATACATCTCAACGTTGACAACAACATTGAGGGAAATGAAAGCACGAAAGAACTCAACAGTCATATTCTTAAAATAAAGATAAGGAAAACAGAGGAAGATGATCATCTAAGATGGGGTATGATAGGAAATGGAAATTTCTCACTAAAAGAAGCAAGGGAAATGATAGTAAAGGCAGAACAGGAGGAAGCAGTGCCCTGGTGCAACAAAGTGTGGGATAGCCTTTTTTGGCCGAAAATTAAAACATTCCTATGGCTACTAATGCGGAACAAAACCCTGACTTGGGACAATCTGCGCAGAAAAGGGTTTGGTGGACCATCCAGATGCCCAATGTGCTTAGGAGAAGAAGAAACTATAAACCACCTATTTAATTCTTGTGAATGGGCTAACCATTTATGGAACTGGATGGAGGGAATTCTACGAAAATCAGACCGTGACAGAGATTCCATCCGAAATACGATTCTAAACTGGCAAAACAATTTTTCCAAAAACCAGAGAGTCAATAACATCTGGAAAGCCATGCCAAGCTTCTTATTATGGACAATATGGAAAGAGCGCAACAGGAGGGTATTTCAGGATGAACACAGAAATACTGAGAACTCAAAAGTAACTATACTAACAAATATTAAACAATTAATTCAGACAAAATGCAAGGTGGATCCCAATGAGAAGCCATCGGCTCGGGACTTACATATCTTGAGGTGCTTTCAACTGGAAGCCAGCCACAGTATAACAACGTCGAGACACCAGCAAAAACCAAATTCGGAGGTCAACAGATGGAATTTCCCGCCAGAGGGAGGTCTGAAGTTGAATTTTTATGGTGCCTCTAGAGGTAACCTCAGAAGAGCTGGCATAGGAGGTGTTATTAGAAACCAGGAAGGACAAATTGTGCATATTTACTGCAGGGCGTTGGGAGAAGGCACGAACAATGAGATGGAGTTCGCGGTGTTAGAACAAGGGCTGAGAATTCTAAAGAGTTTACAGAATAGTAATGCAGTGGTGGAAGGCGACTCGTCCCTGGTCATCTCAGTCGCAAAGAAAATTCAGGGAGGCACTCAGGCTTACAAAGCTACGAGACACTGGAGGCTAGCCAAGGTGACAGAGAATATTTCACAGTTAATTGGCGAAATGAAAGGATTAGTCTTTCAAACGGTGAGGCGTAAGGCAAATGGGTTGGCTGATTACTTGGCAAGCTATAACATTGACAATCAAGACAGGGGATGGGAAAGCTGTTGACAGCAGGTGGACAGTCCGAGCCTTGAGGAGAGATGCTCACAGCTGGCAAGAGAGGACCTGGGCAATTTAAATCGGGCTTAACCGAAAAACGGTAGAATATTACGGCACCTCTAAATGGAACACTCGGGAGACGATATGAGAGGTGAAAGCTGGCACAGGGCGAAACGACAAGTTCGGCGACAGCATTTATGGCAACAGAAGGGGCACAAAGATTATATCTACAATTTGATATATCGAGGGGACTACTGCAGTTGCCTCCTCAACAGGATGGACTTATGGCACGAATACATTCATCTAGGTATAGGCAACATTTATTTTCAAATCTGGAGGTATCACGTAGCATTCACGGCCATCAACAGGAATGATGATGATGGTACTCCCACGACATTTCGGGAGGTGAGGATCATCATGGGAGACCTCAAGGCGAAAGGCTATTTAACAAACAATGGGAGAAACGACTCCATTACTCTTTCTAAGGGTATTACTCTGGGTTTCTATTGTTCTTGGTTCCGTGCTGGTCTTCAAGAGACAGATAACCGGGGCAACATGGATACTGGAAGCTGTCGAAGCAAAAATGCAAACCAGGAGCTTCATAATGCAAGGAGCATGTATGAGACCCGATCGACAACGAGAAACAAACGACGGATTGCTGATATGGAAGCTGCAGTTAAGGAGGAGGAACAGTCGCACACAGAGGAGGACATAGCAAGGGAGGTCGACTGGTTGATGGACCCGGGCACTACCTCCAGGCAAGCTACGCAATTCGTCCGCACTCAAGTGGAGAGTTGGAGAATTAAGACCCTTTTGGCGAGAGCTCTGGAATCCAGGGATGAAGGGAACCAACATTCTCAAGGGGAGAACCTCATCTCTGAAGCCCATCTGAAAGGTCTGTATTAGATATGTGAGGCGTTAGACAACAAAATTTCGGCAGTGCATGAGGTTGTGGAAACTGTCAAAAAAAAGTTAACCCTTCTTATTAAACTTCTTCGGCAGACGCTGAATCCGGCTCCCCCGAGCTCTGATGGTAAGCAACAGGAACCGCCGAAGGAAATTCATAATTATCGTTCCCTGCAGGAAAGAGTGGACAAGCACGTCCTGGAACAGGGTTTGGATATTGCAAGCAGGTTCAGGATGCCCTCGCAGTAAGTCGGGGCTGTTTGTGCTATCTCTTTTGTTTTTGCTGACTGTTTAGGTGGACTTCTTGGACTGTAACTCAATCATCTCCTGAATGTTTTCTCGTTACAGTGGCGCAGTTCAAGGTTAGTTTGTGTTAACGCTATGCGTAGTAGATAATTGGCCATGCCACCCTGCGTGGTGTGCGGTTTGCATTTTGAACTTTACAGTTTCTTGACATCTTAGTGCTGGTGTCTTGTGTTTGTTGACCTGTCTGCCTCAGGTCTCGATCTGCAACAACAGATTTTTTGTACTATATTTTGTTTTATAATATATCTATCTGACTTACAAAAAAAAAATGATAGACCAATGTTTGGTCTCAGCAAACGTTAACCACCACCACCACCACCACCACCATCATCATCATCATCATCATCATCATCATCATCTCAAAAATAATTAAAGAAAATAATTCAAAACAATTAAAGAAAAATTGTTTTGTAAATTATTGAAAACTTATTTTCATATTATTATATTAAATTATATATATATAATATTATTAAAAATAACCATAGTATTATTAAAAAAAAATAAATAAATATTATTTATTTTAATAAAATATAAATAATAAGTTTCATTAGCACAATCAGTTGGGTTTTTGTCATCAAAGCGAACCAAGATTGTGTCTTGTGGGAACCAGGATTGTGCCCTATGCTAGGAAGGAGACATATTAAAAAATCTAGTTAGCTTAGGGCTAGTGTGGCCTAGACCAGTGTGATCCCCGGATGACTTTGAGAGCTTAAATAGCCTTGAATCGCCACTCCTCAAGCCACATATGAAAAATCACGCACAACTTAAAGAACAAAAAATATAATAATATTTAAAATATTTATATTAATAAATATATAATTATAGCCTCAAGGGATAGCTCAAATGGTCGAATTCCCATTGCTAAGAACTTTCCCAGTTTGGAGGTCACGGGGTCAAATCTCCTCGACGCCCTCAGGGTTAGGCCTATTAAGATTGGCTGACGGGCAGATCCCTTCGGGTGGAACTGCGTCGGGCCACTCAGTGACGGTGAACCACAACTAAAAAAAAAAAAAAAAATTTAAATTATAAACAACAAAACTACACCTGAACATAATTTTAAACATGGGAAAAAAAGTTTTAAATAATATATATTACATAGAAAAGTATTAAATTCCTAAATAATTCAAATTTATTTTTAATTAAAAAAAAATAAATAAATAAACGATAAAAAATATTTTGTATTAAAATGCCCAAAAACCCATTACATTTAATCTAATTCTCAAAAATATTTAAAAAAATGATTGAACTCCATCACTTATTATCCATTACTATTAATGTTTTCATACACGGACTGATAAAAACAATAATTAAATAAGATTATTAACAAATAAGATTTGAATTAGACTTGAAATGCACATCTCATCAACAACCGAATTGCCTCTCGTCAAATTGTTTGGTAATCTTGGACGAGGGTGTGATTGATACATCGTCCCTGAAAAAACAGAAAACCGTAGTCACTGGCTCAATAAATCTACAATTTTAACACCTACCGCAGGGAGACACAGTCGGATTCGAGAAAATATACACTTGAATGCACATGTTTACTAATCTATACCATGAGTTGGTAGGTATAATGATGAAGAAGCCACGTCATGAGTGGGAACAATGAAGAACACGCGCGTTTCAGCGGGTGGATGAAGAATGTCTGTTTTTTTCCATGAGTGGATAGCAACGAAGAACATGCATTTCATTTTTACATCAAAGTTTCGTAGTTTCGTACTTATGGCCTTGTGCAAAGTTTGGTCAACAAGTAATCTCCATGGTGGGTTTCTCCCTTATTGTTACTTGAACATAATTTCGTGAACAAGACTATGTTGTTGCTTTAGTTACGTTGGTGACATTCTCAATAATTTCGCCCTTTTTCTAGCTTTGGAGCTCTAACCAAAGTGGTTTTTAGCAAGATGAAAAGGTGTTGATTGGTGGTTTTCTTATTGTGGACATGTTTAGTGCTATCCCATCTTTAAATAAGGAGCCTCGTCATGTGGCTATCCCTACTCTAGTTAGCACCTCAAAGTAGAACAGTGGTAGGAAATGCATCAAGTGGAAAGTAGGAGAAACTAGTCTTGTTTTGGGGTTCATGTAAACGACATTTAAACAATGATGCAACCTATTGCAGTCAATATATTTTCTAGCAAAAGAATGAACATCAAGGTATTGAGACATTGGTCTACTAGTGATTTTCAAGAGTTGCTGGCTTATTTACCAAAATGTATGATTTTGGCAAAGGGATGGTTGACATGGACTCTAAAATTTTGTTATGCCCTTGAACTGTGAGAATAACAGAATACTAGAAATACGAAACAATATTGAAAGAAACACAGAGAAATCATATGAATTGAAACAAGCTGCAAATATATTTTATTATTCAGAAGCAAAATACAATGTTCACTTGCTTCTTCAAGGGGGCAACTTCTAACAGAGTAGAACTTAATTACTATAAAACTTGGTGCTTATTCCCTTGCTATCTAAGGCTATTTATAGTTTTATGACATCCAAAACCCTAACTACAAGTGGTATCTTGCATAATACAGGTTAACCATTTTATTTATTAACTATGGCCCATTTATAACTAATTGTCACCCCAAAAAGTATGCCAAGTGTCTACTACATGTAAGATGACCATCATTTATTTCTCATATATAGATTGACCTAAATGCTTGCCATTGAGTTGTTGATTCGTGAAAGCCAATGGTCTATCTTCCTGCATTAATATTGTGTCAATGCCCATACTGAAGCATCACATTCAATCACAAAATATTTTGAAAAGTCTTGTAGGGCCAATACTGAAGTGGAGCACATGGCATGTTTGAGAGCCAAGAAGGCCTGCTGAGCTGTGTGAGTCGAGAGAAATGAATTTTTCTTGAGAAGATTAGTGTCCCAAATACTCTTCTTCTTCCATGTCAAAGAAAAACTTGGATAATTTGACAAATAGTTTATGATCTTGGAGTAGTTGCAATACCTGGTCAACATGTTGAAGGTGAGTGTCCCATGTTATGTTGTAGATGAGAATGTCATCAAAAAAGGCTAGGGTGGATTTTTTGAGATATGGTTTCAGAAGGTGGTTCATGAGGCTATGAAAAGTGGATAGGGAATTATAGAGACCAAATGACATGACCAAGAATTCATAATGGCCCTTATGAGTTAGGAAGGATGTCTCAGGAATGTCAACTTCCTTCATTCATATTTGGTGATAGCCTAAGCGAAGGTCTAGCTTCGTAAAGAAGCTCAGTAGTAGGGTAAGACCTTCCACTACACATGGTTTCTCTTGTCCATTCTATTGGTAGCGGGAGAACTGCTAGAGGACAGTCAGTTCCTGAGCATCAAACAAGACTTACCAGAGGCTGCAAAATACGCATCGCTCTAGGCTACCAGAGACACGAAGCGGATTCGCGAGACCAAGATCTTCTGGGTGCTCATGGAGGCAAGCATTCAGATGTGGATTAATAGGAGGCCATGCCTATCCCCCACAGTTTACAACAGTCTATGGAGCTTTTCGGACTTCAAGGGGGACATGCACAACATCTACATCAAGGATTGAAAGGATCCGACATAGCAATGGACCAAGCTCCTCTTCATCGCCATTGCTGATGCGATTTTTTTTCAGTATTAGAATCATGGCCCCTTGAGTGGCGCACCTCGGATTTGGTGGAGTTGGATAGGACAACAGCCCAAAGGAGAAAGGATGAGGTTGAAAAGAGGTGCAATGAAAAAGCAGCAGTAGAGGTAAGGTCAGTCCGTGAGACAGCAAAGGCAGTTGCAGAGCAGGCAAAGGCTGTCGAAGTTGCAGTAGCAGCGCAGACATCAGGGGTCACAAAAATGCAGCAAGAAGAAGGCCAGGACTTGTCTATGAGACAGGAGGCAGAGGACACAAACCTTGCAGAAGGCGCGGACCCCGGCACAACGTCTACCCAACTGAAAAGGCCGCGCCTCACAGAGAGATCGGGTCCACGGAAAAAGGTCAAGGCCTCCAAATTGACCTTCGACCCAGTCACGTTAAAAGAAGGCGATCTATACGACATTGGCGACACGGTTCGTGAGGTCACCAAGGAAGTGCTCCAAGAAGCAGAGAATGAGACTGACAGAGCAGTGGTTGGAAGGATCAAGGGACTTGGCCTTAATTTGGTTGCTCTTCCGGGTGACACACTGTACCAGCTACAGGATGGCATAACAGCAAAGCTCCGCGCCAAGGAGGGTCGCGCAATTTAGGTGATGAATGACTAAAAGATCAACATCGAACAACTCAGCCTGTAGTGTGATGAACTAGTGTCACAAAACCAGTAGATAGTGCAAACAAATGATGAAGTGTGTTGGCGCGTCCCAGAGTTGTCCATCGTTGTAGACTTACCAACAAAAATGTGGATCCACTGTTTGGCAAGTGGAGTCTGAACCGCACGTGAGGAAACAACGCGAGTGCAGTTGAAGCTGAATCTCCAGAATGCCGAGCTGCGACTAAAGGCACAACCTTCCACTCCTCCGAAAGTTAGAGAGCAGTGCATTAGTGCTATTCAAACAAGATTGGAAGAAATTGGATGGGAAGTGCAAGATTGTACCAGTATGTTAGACCAAGCCTTTAGATTCCTCACATCCTTGTAGGAGGATCCCAACATTCAACGCCTAGAAACAAAGGTGCGCGAGCTTCAGGAGCAGTATGAAAATGTAAGGGGAACAACGCAGACAATCTTCCTCACTCAATGGCTCACGAAGATGGAATAATGAAGGGAACTAAAAGAGCAGGTGGATGCTGCCAGACAGAAAGAGGCACTCCTAAAAGCACGCATCCAACCATGGATTGATGAGGATTTGACCATTACGGCAGATATCGAGGCAAAGCTCGCACTAATGCAACAGTTTACGTGCTAAGGCAGGGATTTGATTCCCACAAAGAAGCATCAGAAGAACACATGCAATAGGTCCAACAAAACGTCGAACAATGTGGTGCAGACCTCCGAGCAGTACGAGGCTAGTTGGAGGGACTCCGCGTCAAGATTGCCGCGCGAACTAAGTGACTTGGGGACAAGTCACGATGATTGCGTTGGGGGATTGTTGGGCATGGAATCCCCCCACAGCATGTTTTTGGGCTCAAAGCCCAAGTTTTGGTCAAATGTACTGTAAGACTCCACGAATTGTGGGCACGGAGCACTAAGTATAGGTTGAAGCATAGGGTTGTTCGCCCTAAAGTATTGTAATGTAATTAAAGTCATGTCGGCCTACCCATGGTCCGCAGACCATGGGATTGTATAAATAGAGCAAGGCTCTAAGTTGTAAAGAGAGTGAATTGGAGAGAAGAATACAAATGGTTCAAGCATAAAGTAAGAGTCTAAGTGTAGTCGGTCATAGTAGTAGGAAGCGGCTTTGCAGCTGAGTGTGCAAAGGCCTAGTAGAGTACGTAGCTGAGTGTGTGGACCCCTGTAGTTGAGTGCGCAGGGCAAGGTCGAGTTTGTAATCTCGAACAAAGAATAATAAAGAGAAGTTGATTCCAGTTTCTATGAATCTTCTTGTGTATTTCATTCTTTACATTTATGTTGTTTTCTTTATCGCATGCACTGATATGATTACTGGATATACTGTTAATTATTATTAATCTTACACTGATCAATTAAGTAATTGAGTAATAATAGATTAAATAGAAAGGAACTTGAGTATAATATGGATTGCGCCCCGGGTAGGGCTGTGCGAAGCCGGCCTCACAGGTTGCGAAGGACAAATAGGTGCGTGTAGTGATGTGCTCGCACGATTAAACCGTGGACCACCAGAAGCTCATCAAACATCCCCAGGGTGCGGAAACCTGGTTCTAGCACCCTCCCATACTACTTCGGGTGAGACCTTAGTTCACGCTCAGCAGACTATTGCCAAAAGGGCCAGTAGTAAATGGAAAGTTTGGCTAAGTCACCTCTGAACTTGGGTCAGGCCCAAGCAAGCCAACACATATTATGAAGTAATATAAAGATCTCTCCTTTTTTTATGCATGGAGAATATGACTAGAACACAACCAAGCCATTTTTTATTTCAATCCCCTTATGGATGTCAAAATGGCAACATAGTGTCTTGGAATCATGACTTCTAATGCACATGTCCCTGCCTCTCATCCATACTCCTTTTCTATGGATATCCTATTCAAACTCATTTCAGTTGGGCTTTCTTTGATGGTGTAGAATATATGAGTTCGCCAAAAGGTGGGGAAGGGGGTATATTATATTTCTCAGATACACACTCAAGTCTCCTTTAGCATTATTTTGGGTCCTATTACAAACAGTCGATTTGAATTGACAATGTTTAAACCCCTTATCCAACTTGATTTTGATCATAATATCAATCAACTACATGTTTATGAGGACTCTACTTTGGTCATAAATTGGATGAAATGAGTTTATAAGCTTTCTGATTTTTCTCTTTTGTCGCTTTTCAAAAATATTCAGAACATGACTGCTTTAGTTTCTCACATAACTTTTGATCATGTCTATAGGCACCAAAACCAAGTTGTAGACTCCCTAACAAAGTAGAGTCTAGAATTTTCTCGAGAGTTTGGTTGGTCACAAAATTAGAACAAAGGCTTAAAAAAGAATCCATCCATCATCGCTGGGTAGATGATGGGACCTTAAATCATCTAAATAACACTACATAACTCTTATCTCTATTTGGGAAACTTTTAAAATTTTGTGATATATATGGTCTATATATTTATGGCAGTTACCAACTAATATAGGTAATTCTACTTGCTATAGTGGCTAGTCATGGATAATATTGGAGAGAAACAAAGGATGGGTCATACTTTGAATATAATATTAGTAAGTATTCCAACCTTCACAAAGATTCATATTGTAATTTGAATATAGAATATTCATACTTTATAATATTAGTCACAATGAATATAATATTAACACTATTTATATCCTTCATGTGGGTTTATAGCATAATATGAATACACATAGTCTAACTAGTATATTAAATGAACCTTTGATAGGCATTTTTTTCTGGTTAATTTTGCTGAAAACTTCGTAGATATTTTTAAGAATCATAAGTCGTACTTGTCTAATATGAAATGTTCTAGTGCCTTTGACACCTTTTAATGTGTTGAATTCATTTATGTGTTCAAAATTGCATTTTAAACAATAGGAAATCACAATCTTGGTCAAAATTGTATTGTTGTATTTTGACCAAAAAAACCATTTCATCTATTAGTTACACTATTCCATATGAATATGTAATACTTTGAGAATAATATTGGTACTTCTTCTCACCTTCACGTAGATTTATAACATAATTTGAATATGAAATATTCATGCTTGATAATATTAGTCATATTTTGAAATATCCATTCATATTATTTACAAATATTTTTATTTAAGACCACATCAATAGATATTTTATTATTACTTATATTATTAAACATATTTTCAATTTGATTTAAACCTTAATTATATATATTGTAGTATAAGAATTGAGTTGTGAATATACATTTCTTACAAAATAGCTAACTTTTATTTATTATTATATCTTTTAGGAGGTCCATTTTAGACCTCAAATTTCTGTAATATGATTGTGTCCATGCAATATTAAGAGCAAATGGTGTTTATTGTGTTAGTGGCTGAAGAACAAAAGAACAATGTGGTTTCAAATGTGAGTTGAAAGATAAAAATCCAAAATGGCCTGTGCTAACTTGGACATGAAGCCATCTCACTCTAAGAGAATTTTTATTATGATGAATAGGACTGGATGAGACATGAAAAAATCTAGAGAAGAAAAGTATGTAACTAAGAATGGTTATGTAGTCACAAGAATAAGTGAAAGAGCCATAAATTTTCCATGTACATATTAGAATGATATGTGAATTGAACGATTAGTAGAAGATTTTTAGTTGTAGCTTGTGGCCACAACATGAGGTTGTTATTTTATCTTTCCTAGAGAGTGTAATGTAGGGGCATTTGACCGAGAAACCCTATAATTTTTTTCCATCCCTCTGATCCCATCCAATGGTCCAAACACCATCGTAGTGGTTGATTAGATTAACAAAGAAAATTGGTTTGGGTCACCATGGAAATTCTAATTATTTCCTGTCACCTCCTTTGATGAATGAGAGTATCTCATCAGGTTGAATTACTATAGTGAAAGGAGTAGTGGGCAATCAATTTTTTTTAAGTCATTCTATCTCTTCCCATTTAGTGATAGTTGTTTCTTGTGTTTCCTTGTTTTCAGTTGTGGATATAAGGGGGAGTCAAAAGGGTGATTAGGTGATTAGGTGAATTGTGGAACTGATGGAACTCAGGCCACTGCCCAGGACTCCATGAAACTTTTAGGAATGATAAATAACATGGAAATAAAGATGCTAATGCAAAAAATTAACTAATTACTTTATCGGACTCCTGCTAACCATGACAAAGATTTCGTCAAACACATCACACATATGCAATATACATGTCATAGCAACATATCTGAGCATAGGGGTCTCACACTTATCTGTGATTCGCTAGGAAGCATTGGTGCCTCATCCCAATAACTCAATTACCATCTATTAAGCAATCTGTTCATTATAAATTCATTGATTAATCAAAACATGATGAGAGCCATACATCATCATTGTCATGAAACTAACTCATAACCAACATATAACGAACATAAATATCAAGGATATAATAGTCATATAAACCACATATAAACGAGTATATTTAACCATAAAATTCCAAGGAGAATTAGCTCTTATTGATGAATGCATAGGCCAAACAGGTATGGGACTTCCATGAACCACCCGACCATAGATTGGGTTGAACAAAATCTCTCTTTCAACCAATCACCCCTGTGCCATATTCCAAGCATGAACGTGGGATCTCAGAAAACAAATCAATCAAAACCAAACCAGGGCTTTTAGAGGCCAAACCACCTCAACCCTCAACCAGTGATTCCACCTCATGTTCGGAAATCACTAACCATTGCCAGATTGGTCTCTACCCAAGCTATCTAGGGCTCCAGAGTGTTTGTTGCAATCAGGGCTTCCAGGACTAGTAAATCAACACACCAAGGGCTTCTAGAGAATTTTTCCAACCAAGGCTTCTAGGACTAGTAACTCAACCCAAGTTTTTAAAGGGCTTCTATTATACAACAAAATGACCTCCTCATTAGCTCAGAGGAGAAAGACACATTGGTTGGAATAAATATCTAAGTTACAGGCCTATTTTCCAAGGTATCGCACCCCAAAAAAAGACAAGAGGAATTATAACGATTTCCAGCTCTTAGACAAAAGTGTTAATCCCTAGGTTAACGCTCTATTTTTCCTAAAGGGTACTGTTACTATATATTTAGGAGATTCTGAAGGTCAAAGTGCGAGTTAACTAATTTACACTCTCCTTTTCACTCAAATGTTAGCTCGAAAGGTAGGAAACATCCACCTCAAGCCTCACTAAGGACATTGTTATTCCTAATAGATCTTCACAGGAAGGGAAAGACCAATAAATCGAGGCATCATCCAAGCTTTTTCCTCATTGGAAATCATGAAATAATTGGAAAGGATGAACCTCTCTCCATCTATAAATTGAAATCTCGTTCTTTGTAACAAAGGTCGAATAGTGGTTGAAAGTTTGAAGAGCTTAAATATTCTTATGTTGCCAAGAAGTTGAGAGAGAGAGAGTGGACTTGGAGGACTAGAGGAGGCTTGATCCAGCCAAGATTGTTGTAATAATACTTCTTCTATCTAATATTATAGATAAGTTTATGTTTTTTGTACTTGATGGTGTCGATATTGTATTTCTTTACATGTTGGTTCGATGGCGTGATTGATAAGTAGCTTAGACGCATGTTGATTTATATTTTCTTATATTTTAATGCTTTGACTCTAAAGGTTCATATGTTGTGGAAATTACACTTTGTCTTGTTTATGTGTAGGTTCTGATCTAGGAGCTAGTGGATAGGTCTTCAACTTTGCCACACTGAGATCTCCAACAGAACTACACGAAGGACTGACGTAATCCTTCTCCTTTTGCTTTGTCAATCATGGATTAATATGAATATATGTGTCATTCCTTGCAAAAATTGTAGTTAATATCAAACAGTCTATCACGGGTCTTGTGAAGACGCAAGAGGATATTTCATCCACAACCACCCATGCAATAAACCCTATATCAACTTCCAAAGTGTTTGTTGAACAAAGGCTTCCAGGACTAGTAACTCAACCAAGATGTTACAAGGCTTTCAAAGAATTTTTCCAACCAAGGCTTCCAGGAACTAATAACTCAACCCACATCCAAAGGAACATGAGCACCAACCAGAAATCAAAAGTAAAACCCACAATACCATGACTATCCAAGAAATGGTAAGGCTAGGCAAAACCATTTTCAATCTAGGCAATCCTCCATGCTAATGACAGATCATAGCCAAATGATCACATGCATATGTCATGCATGCCAAAACTAGTAAGGAAATCATACATTCAACTTAGTACCTGCAAGAAAAATTCATTGTAGTTGTTGATCTCGATGTCCTCTTGTGCTTTCCTACTTTTCATTTTCCTTCTTGCTCCAAATCCCAAGTATGTCACACTCCTCCAAGAGCGCTCTAAGAAAACTCTAAGTGTCCAAGAGTATGAGAGAGAGAATAGAATGAGAGCTCCAAAAATGAATTGTCAAAAGTCTGTGAACTAATCCTCATAAGACTTTTTATTACTGAGGCCTCTATTTTCTTCAATTTTCCATTATTTTCCTTCATTTTCCTCCTCACATGCAACATGTGACTGTTCACCTTCCTTTTCTCCTATTTTCCATTATTTTCATAATTAAATGCCAATAAATGCCACTTTTCCTTTCCAAAGCCTTAGCCATTTCCTTTTCATAATTTACATGGCCATTAATTAATCAAAAGTGATCCCCATCACTATGCTCTTTCCCAACATTTATCTTGGAATACGTGTCTCGTGACCAAGGTCTTATTTTACCTTTATTAAATTTTACATGGATTTTTTACTAGGCTTGTTACAAAACCCTCCCCCTTGGGGGAACACTGTCCTCGGTGTTCAATGACACCTACAACCAACAAGAATGCTAAAATAAAAAAATACTGCCCATGGAGATTTATAACTTAGCTCGTTGCAGTATTTACAATGATCAACCTATTGAAGAGAAAACCAACATGAAAACATAACATCATGATAGTCGTAATGACGTGACACCCATACCAGTTATTGGATATTTATAACATAGCTTGTGGTAGTATTTACATCCATATACATATGTACATTAACCAAAACATCGCACTAAAACATATACAAACACATATACCAAAACATCTACTCAACCAACAAATAGAGAAGGATACATAACCCGCATCTAATCTGTCATCTCCCATGTAGCTTCATCGGGCCCAAAGTGCTTCCAATGCACTTTAACCTACTAGATTGATTAGTTCTGAAGCATGAGCATCTTTCTCTTCTAAATTCACTAAGGTTCTGGCTGGAATTCTCCTTTTGGATCCACCTGTAATACAAACCAATCAATCATATGATCAACATCTGATCCAAAATGGATTTATTTTTGCCTCCAAATCAAAGTCTCCAAATTCATTAGAAAGTGGGCTCAAGTCGAAGTGCTCAACGAGATGATTCCAATGGTGTGAACGATGTGAAAATCCGAGTTTGGATGAAGAAGTTAAGGCCAGTAAAAGTTTCAGGCAAACTAGGGCAAAAAATTCAAAAAGTCAAAATCAGAGATGACATCAGTAGGACACGTGTCGTCTCGGGAATGTGCCACATGCCTGTGATGATGTCAGTAAGGAGGGTGATGTGGCTATTTTTGATTGGTGCATTTGGACCAATCTAGAGCTGACACATGGCAACACGATTTTGTCCAATGTTGGCATGTCAATCCTAAAAATTGGGGGCCAGGGAGGATCGAACCCCTAACCTCCCAGATTTCAAAGATTTCGCTGGATTCCACTCACCGGATGAGCCAAGTTCAGACTTGTTTAACTGAAAAGATAAAATTGAATTTATGTTTTGATAAGGGTTAATCGCCGAAAAAGGGTCGGAAGGTTGGGTCAACTGCAAACCCCCGGACCCTTAACCTTGAAAGTTATGTAACTGCCGGAAGTTAGGATAGGTTTCAAGCAATGAAAATAAGGTTCAAACCATATACCATATCATAACCATATATTAAACCATATCACAAATCATATTGCGCCAAACCTTAATGCGGGTCATAT
>APFE030488192.1:0-10462 GCA_000404065.3 Pinus taeda
AACATTACAATGGGTTGATATTTCATTAAGTGTAAACAATCAATATATGATAAATGAGAGATTGGTTTTGATATTTCATTAAGGATAAACAATGAATATGTGATAAATTAGAGATTTTGATATGAAATGTATTGATATTGCATTAGTATGTCTTTAGATGTATCTTAATCAAGCATCTAGGATATAAATACAAATACAATTAAGTGAAATTTTTTTCCCTTGTCAAAAACTTGAAAAATGATTTGTAACTCCCCTTGGCCCCATACATATACATATACATATAAATTGTTTTTTTTATGTACAAAATGGTTTCATACTTTGGATTTATTTTTGGCCATTGTTTGGATTAAGAAATTTAAGTTTTGATGGTTAGATTTCATATAAAATTAATTGAAAAATATACATGGAAAATAAAGCAAAAATGTAAATCATAAACTGAATTGAAATATTATTTTTTTTTTTCAATTGATTTATATAATATTTTTTTAAATTGATTATATAATAAATTCATAGTAATCTTTATTTAACCTCTTCAATATATATGGAGTATTCACATTGAAATATTTGAATTATTTTATGTAGACTATATTATATATTTTTTTTTTATGGTATTTTTCTTTTCAAAATGGTTCAATATTAATTTTAATATTAAGAATAAAAAATAACTCTCTTATTAAATTTTAAAATACTACTTTAATTACTTAATTTTTTTGTATATTAAACTATTTTATTAAGGTTAATATTTTTTTAACTTTTTCTCTCTATATACATATATATGAAATTGATTTTAAAATAAATTAGTTAATAAAGATATTAAAGTAGTCTAGTTGAGAACGTGTAGCCCGTCTATCACTTGTTGTAATATAGGAGTAATGGCCATAAACAAAATCACTTTGAGTGGACATGGAGGAACATAAATAATTTCCATTACCCAAACCAATAGCACCACATACAACATCGTTTCAATTTTAATGAAATTAATTTCTAACTCTTCAAACTCTTGGAGATCATAGCCATCCATCACACATAATAAATCAAACTATATTTGTTTGACAATTAATCTCATTCATCCGTTAAAAAAATAAAAATTCAAAAGGTCTCTACCCACCCTCTTAGGCACAGAGAAGCACAGACAACACAAGACAAGAGAAAAAAAGTCACAAACAAGAATGAAAAATAGAAAACACAAGCTTCTTCATTACTGGAAGGCCTTGCCTTGGTTTTCATTTCTCATCCAGAGGAGAGGTAAGAAATTTATAGATGGGGGAAGATTTAGAATTCTCCAATTTTGTCATGTGCAATACATGACTGCAAATTCGATAGCGTAACATGTTGGCATTGGTGGCTTGCGCGGTAGACGACAGGGTCAATGGTGATATATATATATTTTTTTTTAATTTGGCTTCACATTTAACATTCTCCTAGTTGAATCTGAATGAAGAATCTTGAATCAAGTCACATCAAGTCCTACCATGCCTCTACATATCTCATGTTTATTTCTTAGTATAATATTTATGAGCATTTCAGGAGGATTCTTATCTGTATGGATCTTTTCCAAGGATAATTGTCTTTCCTGCACCAAATGCCAGATCCAATGGTACCTTAAGTCAATGTGCTTGGGTTTTGAGTGAAATTCTTGCTTTTTAGCCAAGTGAATGACACTTTGACTATCCAAATATAGCACATACTTTTCCTCCTTTATTTAGATCTCTCCGATGAATCGATGCATCCACAACATCTCTTTGAAAGCCTCTGTTGCAGCTATGTACTTCACCTTTGTTGTAGGAAGAGCTACTATTCTTTGTAGCCTTGACACCAAAGATACTGCTGCACCTGCAAATGTATACAAATAACTTGTAGTGCAACTTATGTGTCGATATCTCTAGGCATATTTTCATATGTAAATCCTTCAATCACAATCTCATTATGTCCAAAACATGAACAATAATGACCAGTAACATTAAGATACCTCAAAATCCATTTTACTCCTTGCCAATGTTGTTTCCCTAGATTGGCAAGTAACCTACTTATTACTCCCACTGAATATGCAATATCTGGTCGTGTACATACTATGGCATATATCAAGCTACAAACTATTGAAGCATAAGGAATCCTACACATTTCTTCCTTTTCCTTGTCATCACTAAGACATAACTTAGTACTCAAATTGAAGAGACCTGCAAGGGTTGTACCAACTCGCTTAGCATCCTTCATATCAAACCTATCAAGCACCATATTGATATATCTTTCTTGCGACAACCACAACCTTTCCTTTTCTTGTCATGCATGATCCTCATGCCCAATATCTATTGTGTTGGAGGTGTAACATACCTCCTAGGACTACTAGAGAATTTAGCTCCTAGGCTCCCACCATGTAAATTTTTTCATTATCTATCATTAAGTTTGAACCTTTTTCAAGGGTATCTTTCACCCACCAGTAGTTAATAACTGAAGCCTAAAGTAGCTAATCTAACCATGCATTAGAATCACAATACTATAAACTAAGTCTATTATTATACAATGGATAGAATGGTGAAAAGCAGTTCTTGTGTACACATTCAATGGATATTCGGGCCATTAAAACTATATAGTGAAGTACATGCATTTATATATTGTACTCTTTATTGGCCAAACAAAGCTAGAGACATAGTATAACATTAACACATACTAGGTTCTTCCTCTAACATAATGATGATCAGTTTCAAATCTACTGGATACTTAACCCATTCATACATATGTATCCCATAAACTACCTTTGTGTAGTAATCTTATAGTTTTATAAGGGATCCATGTGGGTTCTATCATGCACAAGGAATCACAATCCCATGTTATGCCTCTATCACTACCTATACTTTGGTAGTAAAAGTCACTTGCATAAGATAAGGAGCCATTATCGATACATTGGCTAATGCATAACTGACGCAATATAAGTGAGAAAAAGAACCGTCATTAGGTGTACTTCACCAAAATGCATAGATTAAATAAACACTACCTTCGCCTCTATAATTACAAACTTAAAATCAAATCATTCATCATGAAAATATATCATTCTACTACACAATTGTCACCCATAGAATTAAAATAATAAACTGAAAGCATTGCTACTATTTGCAAGATAGGGAGCAACATACAGTACAATCTGCACATATGATACCAACAAAAACTCACTTGGAGGGAGGAGCACCACCACCCAACCATGAACCACCTCTGATTGCCCCCATTCTAAGGTTCTTGCCAAGGATCAATTGTCCTCAATTGATCAATGCATTGGGTATTTAATAGCCTCTTTCATGATTTAGTTTCCATTAGTGGTGTCTTGCTTTTATGGATTTTTCCATTTGCCTAGGTCTTTTTCGAAAAATTTCATCTTTATCTCCCATGAGGCTTTTCCTCATAAAAGCTTGCCTCTACCTCCCGCAAAGCTTTTATGTCTGATGGATCTTTATCTCCCATCCATCTGATGGATCTCCAATCCATCCAAGCTTCTAGGATCACATCTAGAAGCTTTATCATGAAAGATTCATCTCTATCCCATTACTCAATGGGATTTAGAATGAATCTCCTCTCTCTTGATGCTCCACCCTCTAAGTGATTTATTTTATTAAGTTATTTAATAACACAATTTCTTTTTATATTACATATCACACCTAGCTTTCCTCAACTTAGATTTAAAATAGTTTAACCCACAAAGGCGGGTATCACACCTAACTTTCCTCAGCTTAGGTTTACAATAGTTTAGCACACAAGTGAGGGGTGTTACATACTCCTCCCCTTAAATTTTACACCATACTCGGTGTATCACTGCATTATCTCCTCATGCACAGGTAGCTGGTTTTTAAATCCACAAATTTCATGGATTTTCCATCTGATGTCGATCATATGATGTACATCAGTCACAAGAAGTGCTCCTAGCACATCTCCTTCCATAGCTACATCGGTCTCAAGGAGTGCTCTCCTTCCATAACTACCTGTAACATTATTTTCAAACCATTTGTGAGACATTATCAATGCAAAATTTTAACTATGATAAGTATCGTAATCTTTTAGTCAATATTAATAAAGCAGTTATTGCTTTTCATTTATTTTATCTCAATAATGCATGTTCTCTACTTGCATTCTTCCAAGCCTTTATGTTCTTTTCAAACACCTGCTTCTTGCAGTCTCTCTACACACAACACGTCACTTAACATATTTTCCACATTAATATTCCTGCAAGGTCATAATAGATTAGTTCACATAACAATATATATTCATCGTAATCATATGTATTCCAAACTGCAATTAACCATAATTACTTATACCAATCTTACTTTCCTTCTTTTGCACAACCTCTTGGTCGGTTTCCCTAGCCAAAAGTCTATTCAATGTCATTCTGCATACCGGCCCACAAGGTATGTTATACGCACCAATACACATCTCATTTTTCAATCATGTAACACATGAAATCCTATGGTTACTGTATGCACTGCTATACATAGTACCATTTGTGCTACAACCCATCATACGATCCACGTGGTATCACCTGGATGACATAAACTTTATCCACATTTTTTTTCCACCATGTTAGTATCATGTCAAACATTCCTTTAAAAAAAACAACTGTACTCAGTTTACAAGGAATTTTTATGAGCATGGTGCCTCTCGGTAATCAAAGAAAGTTTTTATGTCAAGTGTAAATCATTACCAGATTTCATGTGGTTTTAACGCAATATCAATAGTATAGTATGTACTCATGCATATTTTCATCTTAAGAAGACTATTTAACTCATAGTTTAAGAATCATTAGATCAATACTTCCTTCTTAATATATTCAGCGTGGGTGATTTATAACTTAACCACACTACATTATACTTTACCAACATGATCATTATGTCAATCATGTTCTTTCCTTCTGAAGACATACTCCCCTTTTATAGGAATTGGGGTAGAAAACATCTTTAGGGTTGTTGTGCAATGATTTCTATACAAGTTGTCTAATGAACCCAATACCAATATCAAAATTCATCATGAGTTGCAAGACAATTCCAACAATCCATTAAACTCAAGACTCTTTCATTCCATGGATGCTTGACATCTATCATCAACCAAATGATAACTACAATATTGTTACAAGGCTATAATATTGTACACCCATGTGCTTACATGGAAGATTCATATGCTTCATTGTTATGTGTAGATTCTAGCATGATTCTTTACACAACATGTTTATCTTGATGACCACTCAACGAGGCGTATGATAAAAATATACCAACAATTCATGACAATACTTGACTATGTATATCATACAACAATAAAACAATGGCGCAAACATGGACTTCCTCTACTAAAGCAAGTTATGTCCAAATATAATGTAACTATCATGATAATATATGCCAATTATGTCAATGTTAATAAGAAACAACACTATACTCGCACGCTCTTTCGGTCCACATCCTCAGGATGACCCTTTCTCAATCCTTGCTATCATTCCTTATTTAGTTGTTGTGACAACACTCAACACTTATCCCGCATGATCCCATATTTTTTGAATTAACCTAATGTTATTGGTTTAATAATAAAATATTCATAAGTTGTACACATTGCTTTCTTATCATTAAAACATGATAATTTATGCTCAATATTACCTCAGATATAATTAAGGCAACTGAAAATCCTATACATTGATGTAACAGTCAAATTCTGCATGATTGCATGACATTCCAAGGAAAAGGTAATTTCTTCCAAAATTCAAGGTATAAATAAATATCGAACTTTAATTATCTACAAGTACTAACTTGTGAATAATACTCGATCATAATCATTGTTTCTTTTCCATTAGAATCTTGTCCAAATGAGAAGTTCAATGGTGAGTCCAGGAGGCGTCTCAATTCCTTAATTGGAAGGTTTCCTTCTTGTTAAGTACTAACCCCAACACCTTATATGTATCTCAACAAATAATTTTATATTGTTTAAGAGGGACTTATAAGCTTAACACAATCCTTTTGATTATCAATCAAGAAGCATTAGAACTTTCTCCTTATTAATTACCATGGTTTACATATTATTGTATCCAAGGATCCTTATAAGTACAAGTATGCACTTCCAATGCATATGTCTTCATATATACATTAACATGTTATTATTTAATCAATTTTTCAAAAACAATTCCAACTCCAAAATGCCTTCTGTAGAGGACTAAATTAAAAATAATTTGTGCCATTACCTGCTCTTTATTTCTTAACATTGTTCATGGGAACCTTTTTCATTTCATAACACCTTACTAGGGTTTAACATTTTTTTTTTATACAATCATCCTTTCATTTAGCCAAGTCCCTACATCGTACTTGTACTAGCATAGATTTTATTTATTTATAATTGAGGTAACATAATGAGTATATAGATTTAAATTTGAGGTGACAGCAATACAGGGAATTTGCATCTGAGAGTATTGCAGCAACAACAATGGGGCAAATGACAGAATACGAATGCAAGAGGCTCGAAATTGTCCAGTGTAACCAGCAGATGTTAGTGGCTCTTCACGTGCAGGATATAGCAGAGGGCCTTCGTTCCGCCTCAAAAAAACCCAAGTTGGAGACTAAAGGTTTTAAACTTCCAAAGCGTGGAAAAGGACCAGAACCCTCCGTACTTCGAAGCTCCCTACGGACGAGAGGAATATCGCCAGAAAGTATCAGGGATTTGGGCAGTGATAGCCCGCCTGCCAAACCCCACAAGCAGTTGATTGCGTCAAGCCCTGCTTTTCCGAAACCTCCCAGATCCACGAGGAACGACCCTCTAAGTTTAGCTGAAACTTATGTACCCTTCCGGGAAGAGGCCTCTTATGATCATTATTTTAACCTGCTCAGACAGCTCAGGGACCATGTGCCTTTGGCTGATTTGATACGTGCTAAGACAGATAGAGGACCGGAAGGCGAAGCTCTTGTTGGGCCAAAATTTAGTCCGGGAGACCTAAAGTTGGAGGCCAAAGATATAGCCGGGCTTTCTCCAAATAGAATATTCAGCATCCACATCTTGCCTTGCAGGGAGAGGGTTATTGTTCCGAGTGGAGATAAGGAAGGCCATTTGAGCCTGTGGGATGCTGAGAGTGAGGAGGAAGGAAATGGAATTCACATGTATCTGCCTCATTCCTCCCCTGTATCAGGAATTGCGACCGCACCCTTTTCTGTGGAGAAGGAGGAGAAGGCCCTTCAAAGCTCCAATCCTCTCTCTTATGAGATTTGCAAAGGTTGGAGCCGGGTAGCAGGAGCCAGATCTGACACAGATCTGCATGAAGATTCACTCGTTTTCCAGATCCAAGTCAACCTCTCGGGCAAGACATCAATGCAATGGGCACGCGCAACGGATCTTGTGCAGGACCTTTTGCAAAATCTTGAAGGCCGACTAGGGATCCCCTCATCTTGCCTCAGACTGGTATACAAGGGTAAGCAACTTACGAATACCCTTCCTCTCTCTTTTTACAGCATTCAGAGGGATGCCTCTATTGTAGCTTCTTTTTGTTTGAGAGGGGGTTTCTTCAGGCAGACCTCCTCTGCCCCTTCTTTCTCTTTTAAAGATGCTGTCCATTCACAACCTTCTTCATCAGAAGGCCATCCATTTGAGGCTCCAAAGCCTTTTCTGGTAGACAAATTAGAGGACATTCCTTCCATCAATCTCTCCCATCCTGGGATTGATGATCGCTATCAACTTTATGCAGAAGCCGCACTTGTATGTAGATTCAATGGGCTATGGCCTCGCACATCAGATCTATACCAATGGATTCATAGCAATTGGACTAAAAAAAGCGAGATACACTTATGTTCAAAAGGATTCTTCGTTGTGGTTTTTGACCGAAATGAAGATTATCAGAAGGCCTTAATGGGAGGCCCTTGGTTTTGGGGCTCGGCGGGGCTTTTTCTTACTCCTTGGTTTCCAGACTTCGACCCTTCTATAGCTGTTATCACCAAGACTCCCATTTGGGTCAGGCTCCTGAACCTTCCGGTGCATCTATGGCATGTTTCGGTCTTCATAGCAATTGCAGAAACTTTAGGACACTGCGTGGCTATAGATTCTTCTCGAAAGGAAAATGGGCTCTACACATTTGGTAAAATCTATGCAGAAATAGATATAAGCAAAGGACTGCCAAATCAGATTAATTTCAAGTATGGAGACTTCCATTGGACTCAAACCTTGGATTACGAGAACACAGCTTTCCGTTGCCACCATTTTCATCAAACAGGACATCTCCAGAGTTCTTGTCGCCAGTACCTCGACAAAAAGAAGATTCCAAACCATAAGCCCAAGTCCAAAAGTTGGAACCCCTATGCGCCTCCCTAGCCTATGGAGGATTCAGATTCCGCCAGTTCAGATGAGGAGGAAATAGTTGCAGATGGACAGAACGCTGAGATGCTGGTAGATGCTCCCTTGGATGATTCAACAAACCCCTCCGTCTCTCAGATATCCCAGAAACGTTCTCATTTCACTTCATCCTCAAATTCTGAGAAGGATACTTCGCCGCCAAGGCAGAACAGTCTTTAACTTGTCTCGGCTTAGCCAAATTTTACTGAATGGGTCAAACTAAGCAAGAAAAAAGGAAAAAAAAGTCGTGTGATAGTAACAGCCCCCTTAGGGTAGTTCTCTCTGCTTAGTTCCCGTTCTTTTTTAATTCCATGTTCTCTTTAGCCCTCTCGTGGTTCTTATCCAAGGAGCAAGGTGGTGCCTATCTCCTTGGGCCCCTTTCTTTTCTGCTTCGCTTGCATGCAAGATTGATTGTACTATATTCTTATCTTTTTTAATAGAATTAGTCTTTACTCAAAAAAAAAAAAAAAAAAAAAAACATAATGAGTATATAACTAACTTCATCAATTGCTATTTACCTCGTAGAATAATTTATTTCATTCCGAGTAAAAAATGAGCTTAACCATTCCCGACTTTAATTTTCCACAAAGACAAGAATATCGAGGGTGACTTCAATAAGATTAAAAATTTTCAATCAACATGATCATCCCTTACATCTATTCAAAAGGAAAAAAATCAAGGGGATTAAATTCACAGTTTTTCACTCAATGGACTTCTCTGCACTTAAAGCACGTAAACATTTCTACTAGAGCCTGAGTTTAGATATGTCTAGAATCTAGACTTTCAGGTATCCCTAACCATTATTGTGAATATCAGTAAACAACAAACATGAGCACAAGCACAACCATATAAAAATTGAACGAGTATAAGCAAGAGCAAGCAAGAGCATCTCCTCAGTGAAAATTGAACTCTACTGAGGAATTGCACAATGCCCCACGTTCACATTGCTTTATAAGTCAACTTTAAATTCCATATTATCTGATCTTCAATGGGTGATCTAATATTATATTCTCATCATTTCTGGGAAACTAAAGCACTACAAATGTGGGATATTTTGTTACTACCAATGCAGTTATGACTATACTCTATTCACAAATGGTCTGTTGTATATATTTTAACAATATATATTTAACAAACTACCATTTCCTCATGATTATATCGAGAGTTATATTTGAAAAAAATTATTCTTTGAACAAATATTTCAAACAAAATAGATAGACTCGAAGCCATAGATTGTGTTAATAATGATAGAATAGCACATTTAGTAATTTACTTTGTCAATCCAAGGTTCTCTAAGAACCCAAATATAATGGGCCAAAATACACAAATGACCAAATGTAAAGTCCATCTCTTCCTCCTATAAATTACCATTTGCACGAAAGCAATTTGAATGCATGTGAGGTATTATTATATTAGTTTGAACCAAAAATTCTCTATTGGTTAGGTGGGTCAGAGACATATACATTAACATAGTTTTGATAAACGGTGAACCTAAGGAAGTTTTAACTTTCCATGTTATTTCATGAAAACAAGTTTTTTAATTGAATTAAACTCACATATTTAAATGACATTACTAAACCTAAGTATTAGTAATGTACAAAAGCAACGCAATTTGTGGGCATCGCAGAATTTACTGACGTCGTCTTTACAGCAGCAAAGAAATAAAAGACAAAAATCCCATGCAAAGTGAAAGCGTAATTCACCTAGAATTCTGATATGGAAATCCGAACATTGTCACTCCTAGTGCATATTTTTTTTTTTACACAGCGTGACATATTATTTCTTACTATGTCGATTCTTCGAGTGGACATACCGTCCTTCTCTTTGAAACACAATTTCAACTCATCATGTCCACGTCTTGAATAGAACTTGATGCCTGACACTTCAAAGGAATGAATCTGAGTGGTAGGGGGAGCATGATAGCCATTTCTATTCTTGCGAGGTGAAAAGAGGGTTTTTTGTCTGACTTGAACAAGGAATAGACTCCAATCCCTCGAAAGATATTGAATTGGATTCTTTTAGTTTATCAAGACTCCCAAATATGGGAAGAATTTCATGGAAACACCCAAAACTTAGTCGATCGTTGAGATCTTATGGATTTATATGCCTCATAAGTTATGGTACCACCAGA